>QGKV02000649.1:5019817-5070550 GCA_003260655.2 Brassica cretica | reverse complement strand
TTCAATGATTTGAAGAAGTCTTTAACCTCTGAGCTACAACAATCACCAGGAGACGTGTTTGAACCCCCAACTTCTACTGAGACAGTATCAGCTGTGATAACGTCCTTTCCTTTCCCTTGTAGCTGAGCAGACCCCTGAGACTCTAGGAGCTTCATAAAGGGAGTACAATGCTCTACTTCTGAGTTAATCTCAGAGCTTGATCCTGCTCTCTCTGTGCTTAGAGGAGTATCAGAAACCAATGACTTCTGACTTGTGAGTACAGAATCTTCAGATGGAAACAGCTCTTGGACAATGTGAACTGTCTTGCTAACTTCTACGCTTGAGCCAGTTCTGTCTGAATCCACCTGCGCCTTTGAATCAGTGGTTTTGACAGCTGACTCATTCCCTGAGCTTGCAATCTCACTGCTGCTTCTTGAGGTGTCATTGCTGTTTACATACTCCTTCTCCTCATCAGGCTCTGTGATGTTTAAAGCAGCAGAAGTCTCACTGGGAACTGGTGGGTTTGAGATCGGTTCGTCCGAGTCCAAGTAGGTTATCCTGATAGAAGGCATGGAGCTTTCTCCTACTTCAAAGTCACTGCTGGGTACAAAAGGTACTGGATACTCCGCAGCTAGTGACATAAACGCAGAGCTAGAGACAAAGGAAAAAAAAAGTTAGTTTTGTGTTCTCTTTCTTGTCTTAGACTCAGTAAAAGACATAGAACCATGTAAGAGCTCATACCTTGAGAGATGATCAGAAACGTTTTGAGTGAGAAACACTCCAACCACAGAATCAACAACTGATCCTTTCCAAGGTGTAAAACGTCTATCACCTGTAAGACCATAACAACAAGTTATAACAGACCAAATACTTGTAAGAACATGTGGTGTAGTTACCTTGGACAAGATGCATTCGTGCTATGAATGAGTCAGCTCTTCCTCTAAACACATTACGTTCTTCCTCCCACCATTTGGCCTTCTTCTCATCTGATCCGTCAACACCTTCGCTATCAATACTCTCCATCAAAAGCTTCCAGACTCTATCCGTCTCATTATCTATATGAACCTTTGCTCGTTCGCGCCGCGGCTTCTTAACGCGAGTCGAAGGCACTATAGCTCCAGCGCCACCGTCGAAGAGCACGATCTGGTTTCCTACGCTGTAACTGCTGTTCATTCCATAAGGAACAAGAGCAGTTTCTGAGTACTCTCTGTTGATGTCTAGTAGACGCATTAGCTCGCTGATTGCTTCAATAGAGTGGCGCTGCTGCCAAATAGCTTCTGGAGCTAGACCTGCTGCAAAGAACATCAACATTGTCAACAAAAAATAGTCTGCATTCATTAAGTTCAAGATTCAAGAAAGAGAGTAAAATCTCATTACCAGCAAATGAAGGTGGAAAGTGGCAGTGATTAGGGAGAAGAGTGAGCTGTTTGGTCTGAGACTTANCGGAACCGAGCGTGGCCTGTAGTTCTCTTCTTTGTTGGAGTTTCTATCTTATCCAAGTGAGTATTAGACTCAAAACTCTGCCTTCCCTGAAAGGTTAGGACTCTACAGCCTGAGTTATAGGCAGAAACATTCTCTTGTGTAACAAGTTGTTGTCCAGTTGTGGAACGAGATCTCATCCCTTTCTGCTGCCAGTCTGTGGGAAACAACCACTGTGCTTCATTGTCCGCAAACACCTGCTCGTATAGCTCCCCTGAAAAATATATGTTACTTCTAGTTGGTTCTTTGCCTTGTCTCCTCTTTGTGGCTTGTGCCTCATTATTCTTCGGTTCCTTTCCCATTCTTCTACTTTGGCTGCTGCGCTTTCTCTTAGGCGTGCTGGGCACTGCCGCCGTATGACAATCTTGCAAGTCTTGATCCTGCTTTGTCTCATCTCTGTGCTGTGTTTCTCCGTTTTCGGATTTGAGACTCTCATCGTCAAACTCCAAGGCTCTTCTACAAGCCTTCTTGCCATCATGAGCTGAAGATTCTCCATCTTCTGCTGCTGCTCCTGATGATTCTTCAACAGGCGTGTATTCTTCTTGATCCTCATCAGCTTCTTTTTTCTTCCTCGCGTATTTCCTCTTAGGCGTTTTGCTTTCTTCACCCTCAACAGCAGCAGCAGGCTTCTTCGGAGTTTTCGGTTTAAGATCTCTCTTTGGTTTCACTTCTCTAACAACCTTTGGCCTATGCTTCTTCCTCTTTGGCTTCTCAGGAGTCTTGATGACACTTTCTGTAAAAATAACAATCATCAAGATGACAATCTTTTCAATCTCTAATCAAAAGCCCTCTCTCTCTTTACCTTTATCAATCCCACTCTGACGAGATAAAAACACTGATGAAGCATTGTTGGCTAGAGCCAGCAAATCTCCAAAAGACAAATGGTCAAGACCACTCTTGTCTTTGTTCCCAGCGAATCTCCTGCATGCATCACTTCCTTTAGCAATTTACCCAACACAAAATCTCTTAAAAAGTTTCTAAATTTAGGACAAAAGACTTTACCTTTCCTCTGTCTGAATCTGATCTGGGTAGATCGGAGCAATTGGCTTGATGGGTGTCTGAGGAACCCATGTAGTTTCTTCTCTCGCTTGTTTATCCATTTATCTACTTCAGTTCTTGTCTCTTTTTACACAACTTGTTCCATCATCATCAAAAGCTTAAAACTTGCAAAGTTTCTATTTTTAACTGCAAAAAATGGATTTAAAAAGGTTGAAAATTTCTTCAAAGAGTCTGAAAATGTTTAGATCCAATTTTTTTCTGTTGGGGGGTTTAGAGAGATCTCCGGGAGTCATTGATTTTAGGTGAGTTAGGTTGAAGAAGACTTTTCATTACACAACAAATTGATGAAAATGTAAAAAAGAAAAACACAAATACATAAATAAGAAGATTTACCTGTGGAGGTAGTAGATCAAAGTGATAAGAGTTGGTTCGGTCCGGAGGGTAGCTTTGAAGAGGATAAGAACACACCGTTTCTCTTGGTAATGACGAAGTTGAGTGATCTAGATACGAGTTATATAGAAAAAAGGTTAAAAGCATTTTTGGCCTTTAACTTGTGAAGGAGCAGAGGAGATTGCGATCGTGATTTATGTCTTTGTATTTTTATAAAGCCGTTGGTTCAAGCGCGTGAAACCGTTTGATTGGCGGGAAAAGTTTTTAAAATTATGTAAGAAACACGTCTTCCTTAGTCTCCTGGACTATTGGAAAGATGAGTTGAAAATATATTAATATATTCATCAACTTATTATTTTATCTTTCTCTTTTTTTCTCTCTGCTTTCTTCTTTGTCTTTGTACATGTAACATATTTACGTATAACCTTTTCATCAACAAATAAAAAGAAAAAGAATATGTGATGTTTTTTTATGAAACATTTTATTTTTCTTAACCTTACGTCGGTTGATCTTTAGTAGAATTCAAAGTTTTGACCATACATTAATTTATCAACTTTTTAATGGGTGGAGATATAATAATTTCTAAATCATGTTATACGGTATCTGAAAATTGTTATAAATAGTTCAATGTGCCTCTATGATAATTTAGAGAGAAACTTAATAAGATAGATTTGTATGTGAAGATGATAAACATGTTTCAAACTTTTAACGTAAAACATGTTTCTTGTTTATTCCTGAAGTTGGGTTTTCAACTATTGCAAAAAAATAAATTTGTATTTTGTTCAAAAAGAGAAAACATAGTTGAATGTTAGTAAGGTGATACGTCTTAGAACAATTATTTTCAACTAATATGAGAGTAGGTTATAAGATGATTATTAGGCTATTATTTGTACCTCCACTTAGGCGTGTTCAATTCGGGGTTCATTTCGATTTCGATTCATTTTTTTTTTTTAGTAGGGTAAGCAAAAAACAAATCCGAAAATAATGTTTTCTATTTTACTTAATTGTTAAAAATTTAGTAAGAACAAAACGTTAATAGTTATGATAATTTTTATAAAATAAATTAGAAAAGTTAGTAATATCATAATAACTATAATTTAACACAAATATCTGTCAAAAAAATATTTTTTATTTAATTTGATGAAAGAAAAAAAGAAAAAAACATTTAACTTAAAATAAAATAACAAATTATAAAAACAAATGTTTTAAATATCAAGATCATATCTATAAAATAAACATGTATACATATGATCAATTGTATTATATAATTTATATATAACTATAAATATTTTAGTTCTTTTTGTCTTTTCGGTTTTATTAGTTTATATATCAAAATATATTCATGTATTATAAACAAATTTCGTTCGGTTTATTCAATATTACTAAATTCAGCCTACTTTTCTATTTTATTCAGTTTGATTTTAGTTGGTTCAGTTTTAAGGATTGAACATTCTTACGTCCACTAGTCTAACTTTAGCTGGGTATCATCTAGATAATATTCTTTTTGATGATATTGTGATTATTAGGTTATAATTTTCTAACGATATGGGAGCAGGTTCCAGGGTAATAAGCAGGCTCTAGACACTGAACTATTACACAAACAAAATTTGAAATCAATAAACATTTATATAAATTTTGGCGCCTAAAACTATTACGTGAACTTTAAGTCATAACCAGACCAGACAATCAGTAGGTTTGAAATATTGACTATTAGACCATGAATATCGGGGGTCGTTAATAGGGGTTTTAAACAAAAGTAATTATTTAATTAAATCAAAATTAAAATTAAAGGAGAATAATCGATCCTTAGCTTAGGTTTTTTGTGATCGATTTTTAGGGTGGTTTCCAACCACGTGTCAGCAAAGCACTGGACCTATTTATTTTTTCTTTTTCTTTTTCTTTTATTTCTTTCTTTTGTTTTATCACCGATTCATCTTCTTGTTTTCTCCGTAAGACGAAAGAGGCAAATCGACGACGTCTTCTCTGACTTCTCCGTCGAAACCGAGGATCGAAACCGAGGATGACTCACTTGGTCCTCACGGAGTCTCGTCCCACTTGTCTCGTCTTCTCCGTCAGAAGAAGTATCCAAAGCCACGACGGACGACGACTCTGTCGGTGTTGACGGCGTCTCCTCCGTCTCGCTCACGATCTCTTCAATTTGGAGATAAGTTCCCAACTATTTAACTTCACCTCATCCTTCTCGTTTCAATTTCAACCTTGTCGTTTCAATATCTCGGGTTACAATTACGGTTTTCTAGTTTTGTGGGTAATTGTAAAGGTTTGGTCTTTGATCGACGATTGTAGGCTTCTTACAAGTTTATTGGGTTCTATCTGATTTTTTAGTTAAAAAGTCACGAGGATACACTGATTGTTTATTCGTGGTTAAGGTGAAACAGGTTTGTAAAATGTGTAGATCAGATCAGACATGAGCTTTGAGTGTAGAGTAATTTGGTCTGAAATCGCTGTAGGTCGTCTTCTGATATGTTCAAGTTGACAGGAAGTTAAGAGTGTCGTGTAGTGTGATCTGAAATCTCGCTAGATCATCTTCTAATTTGTTCATATTGACATGTAAATATACAATATGAGAAATGTAAAAACTACATTAAACGTTTATTTGAAAAATGTATAATCTTACATTTTTATTATTTCCAAATATTTTTATAAGTAAATGTATAATATAAAATAAATAATAAGTAAAATATACATGATAAGAAATAAATATTACATTAAACACTTATCGTAATATTATCATTTAATATAAAGCAAAAAAAATAGAATAAGTAAATACACAATATAAGAAAAATAAACAATAAGTAAATATACAATATATAAAAAAAAAACATATATCTGCAAAATTTATAATAAAACAAATAACCTGTAAATATACAAAATAAGAAATATAAATATTAAATTAAACATCTATTGTAATATTGGAATAAGTAAATANATAAATATTACATTAAACACTTATCGTAATATTATCATTTAATATAAAGCAAAAAAAATAGAATAAGTAAATACACAATATAAGAAAAATAAACAATAAGTAAATATACAATATATAAAAAAAAAACATATATCTGCAAAATTTATAATAAAACAAATAACCTGTAAATATACAAAATAAGAAATATAAATATTAAATTAAACATCTATTGTAATATTGGAATAAGTAAATATGCAATATAAGAAAAGATAAATAATAAGGAAATATGCAGTAGAAGAAACACAAATATTTTGTTAAACATTTATTGTAGTATTTTTATTTAATATAAAAGCAAAAATATTAGAATAAATAAATATACAATATAATAAAAATTTAAACAATAAGTAAATATACAATATAAGAAATAAGAATATTACATTAAACATCTAGCGTAATATTAGTATAAGTAAATATACAATATAGAAGAAATAAATAATAAAAAATATATAATAGAAAAAATATAGTATTAACTATCTATTTGAAAATGTTAAATAAAATAAATAATAAGTAAATATTATATTAAATATATTTTATTATTATCATTTGATATAAAACATTAAGAATAATTAGATAATTAACATTTGAAAATCAATACAGGTCCGCGCGTAGCGCGGATTAATTCCTAGTAGTCATTAAAGTGTACTTAAGAAACCATGTGAGATCCTAGGGATAAACATGCTCTTAACTAGGGATAGACCATGATTAACTCGAGGTTTTTAGAGTGGAGTTTTTAGCGGAAGTTAAGAAACTGTTTCTTAACTTTTAACTAAAAAAGCTAAGAACTGGTTCTTAAATCTTTAAGAACCAGTTCTTTGCTTTTTTTAGTTAAAAATTAAGAAACAATTTTTTAACTTCCGCTAAAAACCTCATCCTAAGAACTCCGGGTTAATCATGCTCTTAGGTTATAATTTCTCAACGATATGGGAGCAGGTTGAAGGGTAGTTAGGGCATCATTATCGGTAGGGATTTTCAGGGTTCTTAAATTTTTTTTTTTCTGATTTAAAAAAAAAATGAACCAATCGCGGGCCGTCACGCGTCAGTGGAGCCTGCAAACAGTACAAGGACCAAATGAAAATGTCTCATAATTAAGAAACTTCTCTCCTATAATTTTTGTGGTCCCCCCCCTTAAGATCCCACCTAAGATACACCAATAATCTTGCTCTAAACAGGCTTATAGCCTGAACTATTACACGAATAAAATTTCAAAACCATTAAACTATTATATAAATTTTGGCGCCTAAAACCAATAGGAGAACTTTAAGTCATAACCAGACAATCACTCTTGTCATAGGTGCTGAAATATTGACTATTATACTTTTGACCATTTTGAATTTATTTTACTAATATATATAAGTTTAGGTTTAAACTCTTATGTAATACTACTCTAAGTTCCAAAATACTTGTAGTTTTAGGTTAATGCACAATTATTAAAAAAAACATTCTTGATTAAAAAGTATGATTAAAATATGAGTTAAAAACTCTTTAACCAATTACAAAATAGACTATGAGTGCAACTGGTAGCTAAGATTAAGAATGTTATGAACACGTGAATGGAATAGTGAAAGTTATGGAATTAAAAATATGAAATTCCATTCCATCTCATTCTATCATTCACAGGCATTTTTTATCATGAATGTTTTATAACTACATTGCATTTTTTTCCATCTATTCCAAAAGGAATCATTGGAATGACATTTGATTTTCATTCCATTTAATTGGTAAAAAAATTTTGAAATCAGTAGGAATAAGTCATTCCATGCAGTTTTATTCCAAAAATTAGTAATCCAGTTGCACCCTATAAAATATTATTGGTTATACAGTTTTTAATAAAGTGAAAACTTACATTGAAATATAAAAACATCATTTATTTTGAAACATAAAAAAACTCTCGTAAATATCATCTATTTTGAGACGGAGAGAATATAAGTAAGTTTAAGTTTGCGAACATAGGTTTAAGCAGAGTCACCTTTTGGTGTCTTTGAATGGTATTAGTATATTTTGGAGTATGTTTCATATACTACTTTCTAATAGCTAAACCATGTAATTGTAAGTATCGCTCACTTTAGCGTCTTCGCTTCTGTTTCCAGCACTTTTTCATCTTTAGAATAGTTATAGCTCACCCTTAAAATACTTTGCTTTGATTCTTCAAAACCTATTTTAATCCAATCTAGTTACTTACCATAAGTCTTACGCCATCAACGCAACATTGTATCTTAGCCAATCGGGTGGTGGTGATTTGTGTTTTGGTAAAAATAAAATTCTGAAACCTTATTTGAGTTGGACAAAATTCTAATTGTTTTCGCATGAGTCACCAATACTAACTTATTCTATGTGGCTGTCTAATATGTTATGTTGACATGTAACAAATGAAATTAATGACAAATTCGTAGATTGAGAGAAAAACTAAAGCATATGTAAAAGATGTTTACACCACCTATATGACCCATTGCTTTCAATCCGTACATTGAAAACGATCAGAGACAAGAGAAAACATTATCAATAACGCGAAAACATTATCAATTCACAAAGAGTCAGTAGAAAAGAACGCGAATATTCTGACTAAAATCATTTAACTTCATATTTATGGATCCAATCTAATAACCAAATCCGAACTAAAGTAAAACTTTACAAATACAACTCCCTCTTTAGCAATAGAGAGGGGTTTTTGACTTTTTTCTACTCATTTAACTCGTGTTTAAAATGATCCATTGTCTAACTTATTTTATAACGTTCGACCAAAAGCTCAATAAAAAAAATTAGTGTCAGCAATTGGCATAAACCACGTAAGAGCAACATTATCATTTAGAGCAACATTATCGGGGTTTCTAAGCCTCGTTGCTTAACCCAATTCGGCCCAAATTTAAATCAAAATTGCAGAAAAATAAAAGAGTCGTTTTTTAGGTAAGAAGTTTTTGACCGAAGTGCTTGTGTCACGTGGCAAGTGGTGATAGGAGGTAGGAAGCGGTAGAGGGAAGTGGTCTTTCGGTCTCCATCCATTCTCTTCGTCTCCCTCTTCTCTCTCTCTCTCTGTCTCCGGAGAAGGCGATTTCTCGAGCAGTGAAGCAGCGTCGCTTACCACACCGATCTACCGTTCAATCCAAAGCTCTACCGCCGCATCGAATCTCCACCGGGTTCGTCCTTCTTCTCTGAACTTATTTATTGCGATAATCGGTGTGATTTGTCGATCTAATATTTTTTTTGGTTTGATTCCTTTTTGCATGCGTGGTGTTTGATCTCGGTGTGCATCGTCTCACTATTCTCTCTCTCTCNATCTGTGTTTGATTGTATAGTCGATTGATTTGTGTATTTTAGATTAAATTTTGGATTTTATACTCGATGGATCTGTGTTTGTTTGACAATTTGAATGTATACTTGATTGATTAGTGAAGTTTTTATTAACAATTTGAAAATATTTGTTTTAATATAACAGAATTTGAATATATTTGTTTTATCAACTGAGATTTTGAAGAATTCGACAATGAAAACAAAGAAGAAATTTAACTAAGTAGGTGTGGACATTTAAGGAAGACGTTGTAGTGAGTGTTGTAGTTAGTTTGGTTTTGTAGTTATTAGTTTCGAACTAATAAGCCATCTGTAACGAGTATAAGTTTATTGTTTGGCTCATTGTAAGTGGAGTGTATTTTGTTTCTAACCAAATGAAAATCATATTTAGTTACTTGATTGCCTTGATGGTTGTTATGCTTGTAATAACTATTGATTAGACCCTAGTAGTTGATGGTTAGGTCTTTATTTAAAGCTCTTTGATGGTTGTTATCCTTGTCTTTATGATATCTTTCTCTTATTTCTTTATATAATCCGCAACAAGCTTTAATTCTTGTTGTGGTAATCTCTTTCTCTCTTATTTCTCTCTTGTTTCTCTCCGCTTTCTCTTTCTTTCTTTTATAATCCTCTCATTCTGGTCGCTATGGATTCAACGAATCCATTGAATCCATATAGTGACTCCCCTAGCTATAGCTATCTTCTCCACAGTCAAAACTTCCAGTATGGAAGTTATCCTTCGAGTCAAAACTTTGGAGGAGGATCCGAGATACCTCTTTTTAGTTCACAACAACCCGACGCTCCAGCTTCACGTGAAAACCCACCAGTTGCCTCTAGGGAGAGAAGGCAATGGACTCCAGCTGATGACGAGGTCGTAATAAGTGCGTGGCTCAACACATCTAAGGATGCTGTTGTTGGAAATGAACAAAAATCCGGGACGTTCTGGAAACGTGTTGCTGAGTATTATGCATCAACCCCACATGCTAAAGAGAGTGGTGAACCTAGAGAGTGGCTCCATCTTAAGAAGAGGTGGCAAAAAATTAATGACTACACCAACAAATTATGTGGTGCATACGCGGCAGCAGAGAGACATGTCAGTTCTGGTCAGAACGACACTGATGTCCTCAAGGTGGCTCATGATATTTACTTCGCTGATCACAAGAGGAAATTCAATCTGGAGCATGTGTGGTGTGTGTTAAGGTTTGAGCAAAAGTGGCTCAGCCTTAACACTCCTAAACCTACTGGGAGTTCAAAGCGAAACGCTGGAGAGGAATGTTCACAAACATCAAGCACTACTGTTGGTGATAAGAGGTGCGTCCAGAGGGTAGCAAGGCAGCTAAAGCTAGAAGGAATAATACTCAAGGAATAAAATCTATTGCTGAGTATACGACCGTCATGGAGTTGAAGAAGGAGGATCTCGTGATGAAGGAGAGATTGTCTAAGCTTGCCATTCTAGACACACTCCTAGCCAAGCCAGGACCACTAAGCGAGGCTGAGGAAGTTGTGAAGAACAAGTTGCTCGCTCAGTATTTCTGAAAATGTTATCGCATTTATTATGTATCTGTTTCCTGAAAATGTCTTTTAAATTCTGTGTTTCTGCTTGCTACTTTGATGAATCACTTGTATTTCTGCTGCTTCCATGTCTAATGTATTTCTGCTTCCATGTGTAATGTATTTCTGCTTCGTAGTAATGAAATAAATGTTTCCTTAAATTATTGTTTTTCTGTTTACTTTCGTGATGTCTAATGTACTTTCGTAGTAATGAAATAAATGTTTTTGCAGGTTTATTTAAAATGGAGAGATATAGTTACAGCCAGCCTTCAGATTCTTCAGATTATGGTGGGGAGATATCTGAACCTTATGAGTACAGCAAGACGGAAGACCTTTTATCGTGACCAAGAAGAGTTGAGCTTGAAATATGGTGACACGGCTCAGTACCCTCCGCAGTACCCTCCACAACCGGAGGTCGAGTTTGGATTCCCCCATGTTTGCTACTGTGGTGGTGCACCAAAGATAGCTACATCATACACAAGGCTTGATCCAGGGAGGAGATACTTCACCTGCGAGCATGTGGATGATGGAGAATGCCATGTGTGGAAATGGTGGGACGTCGCAGTCATGGAAGAGATGAGGGCGAGGGATAAACACATACTTCAGTTGGAGGAAAAGGTAGACAATCTGAACCTTATGAGTGACTATGAGATAGATGAGAAGGTGCTTAGGCTAGAGCAGTTAGTTTTTGACTTGGCAAAGAAGAAATCTAGTTTTATAAATGGCTTTGAGGTATTCATTGGTGTAATGCTCATCGTTTTAATTCTACTAGGGTTGGTGATCGTATTGAAGTGATTCTCTGTGCTTGGCAAAGAAGAAATCTAGTTCTACTTGGGTTGTTGTTTTAGTTTCAAGCGTAGTGAACTTTAAAGACAGAGACTAATGTAATGAAGGATGTATCTTTAACGTGAACTTTAAAGACATAGTTTTGTTGGTCCGTGAAACTTGAAAACAAAACAAACATCCCTCCTCAACAAAAATTGTTGGTCCGTGAAACTTGAAAACAAAACAAACTTGAAAACAAACAAACATTAGATGTGTAAGAGTCACATGATTTGTTTTTTATTTCCACAACAAAACAATATACAATCACAAGCTGTATAATTTCAATCACGCTAGTATCACAAGATACACTTACTTGATCCTATAAATATGATAGATCGTTGGAAATTTTAAGACATCCCTCCTCTTATACCAAATCTTCTTCTCTATCATCAACTTTTCATTTAAAAAAAAAAAAAATCTAATGGCATCTTCTTCTCATTATCACTACCACAAAGATGATGATGATGAAATTGATTCCATGTTAGATGATTATGCTGAAAACTTTGATCTTATTCCAGAACCAAAAAAGCGAAAGCAACGTATTTTTATCGAGAGACACCGAGAAGAAGGCCACCAGATGCTCTGGGATGATTACTTTAGCGAGACTCCAACTTACACGCCCCAATTATTCCGGAGACGGTTTCGAATGAACAAATCATTGTTCCTGCGTATTGTGCATCGTCTCTCCACGAAAATACCGTATTTTAAACCAAGAGAAGATTGTACCGGACAGTCTAGTCTAACACCCCTACAAAAATGTACTGCAGCAATTCGACAGTTGGCATATGGCGGTGCAGCTGATTCACTTGATGAGTATGTCCGACTTGCTGAAACGACAGCTCGGAAATGTTGTTTGGTGATGAATACCTACGACGTCCCACACAAGAGGATCTGCAAAGACTACTCTATATCGGAGAACAACGTGGGTCCCTGGGGATGATTGAAAGCATCGACTGTATGCATTGAGAGTGGAAGAATTGCCCCACAGCTTGGAAATGAATGTATTCACGAGGAACCGGAAAACCAACAATTGTCTTGGAGGCGATAGCTTCAAGTGACCTCTGGATATGGCACGCGTTTTTTGGAGCTCCATGTACTATGAACGATCTTAATATTCTTGATCGATCATCCGTTTTTGATGACATTATTAACGGAATAGCGCCACAAGTAAACTTCTATGTTAATGGTAATCCATACCATTTGGCATATTATCTCACTGATGGTATTTATCCGAAATGAGCGACTTTTATTCAATCTATCCGACTTCCACAAAGAAAAAAATTCGTTATTTGCTAAAACCCAAGAAGCTGTTCGAAAAGATGTTGAGCGTGTCTTCAGAGTTCTGCAAGCTAGATTTGCCGTTGTGAAAAATCCATCTAAGTTATGGGATAAAGACAAAATAGCAAATATTATGAGAGCATGCATCATTCTCCATAATATGATTGTCAAGGATGAACGATCAACAAACACTCAAGATAACGTTAGAGAATTTCAAGAAAGCGAAGACGAGGATACATTTACCGTTACTAGGCCTTCAAATCTNATTAATGACTACACCAACAAATTATGTGGTGCATACGCGGCAGCAGAGAGACAGATCAGTTCTGGTCAGAGCGACCCTGATGTCCTCAAGGTGGCTCATGATATTTACTTCGCTGATCACAAGAGGAAATTCAATCTCGAGCATGCGTGGTGTGTGTTAAGGTTTGAGCATAAGTGGCTCAGCCTTAACACTCCTAAACCTACCGGGAGTTCAAAGCTAAACGCTGGAGAGGAATGTTCACAAACATTAAGCACTACTGTTGGTGATCAAGAGGTGCGTCCAGAGGGTAGCAAGGCAGCTAAAGCTAGAAGGAATAATACTCAAGGAATAAAATCTATTGCTGAGTATACGACCGCCATTGAGTTGAAGAAGGAGGATCTCATGATGAAGGAGAGATTGTCAAAGCTTGCCATTCTAGACACACTCCTAGCCAAGCCAGGACCACTAAGCGAGGCTGAGGAAGTTGTGAAGAACAAGCTGCTCGCTCAGTATTTCTGAAAATGTTATCGCATTTATTATGTATCTGTTTCCTGAAAATGTGTTTTAAATTCTGTGTTTCTGCTTGCTACTTTGATGAATCACTTGTATTTCTGCTGCTTCCATGTCTAATGTATTTCTGCTTCCATCTCTAATGTATTTATGCTTCGTAGTAATGAAATAAATGTTTCCTTAAATTATTGTTTTTCTGTTTACTTTCGTGATGTCTAATGTACTTTCGTAGTAATGAAATAAATGTTTTTGCAGGTTTATTTAAAATGGGGAGATATAGTTACAGCCAGCCTTCAGATTCTTCAGAGTATGGTGGGGAGATATCTGAACCTTATGAGTACAGCGAGACGGAAGACCTCATTCGTCGTGACCAAGAAGAGTTGAGCTTGAAATATGGTGACACGGCTCAGTACCCTCCGCAGTACCCTCCACAACCGGAGGTCGAGTTTGGATTCCCCCAGGTTTGCTATTGTGGTGGTGCACCAAAGATAGCTACATCATACACAAGGCTTGATCCAAGGAGGAGATACTACACCTGCGAGCATGTGGATGATGGAGAATGCCATGTGTGGAAATGGTGGGACGTCGCAGTCATGGAGGAGATGAAGGCGAGGGATAAACACATACTTCAGTTGGAGGAAAAGGTAGACAATCTGAACCTTATGAGTGACTATGAGACAGATGAGAAGGTGCTTAGGCTAGAGCAGTTAGTTTGTGACTTGGCAAAGAAGAAATCTAGTTTTATAAATTGCTTTGAGGTATTCATTGGTGTAATGGTCATCGTTTTAGTTCTACTAGGGTTGGTGATCGTATTGAAGTGATTCTCCGTGCTTGGCAAAGAAGAAATCTAGTTCTACTTGGGTTGTTGTTTTAGTTTCAAGCGTAGTGAACTTTAAAGACAGAAACTAATGTAATGAAGGATGTATCTTTAACGTGAACTTTAAAGACAGAGTTTTGTTGGTCCGTGAAACTTGAAAACAAAACAAACATCCCTGCCCAACAAAAATTGTTGGTCCGTGAAACTTGAAAACAAAACAAACTTGAAAATAAACAAACATTAGATGTGTAAGAGTCACATGATTTGTTTTTTATTTCCACAACAAAACAATATACAATCACAAGCTGTATAATTTCAATCACACTAGTATCACAAGATACACTTATTTGATCCTATAAATATGATAGATCGTTGGAAATTTTAAGACATCCCTCTTATACCAAATCTTCTTCTTTATCATCAACTTTTCATTTAAAAAAAAAAAAAAAATCTAATGGCATCTTCTTCTCATTATCACTACCACAAAGATGATGATGATGAAATTGATTCCATGTTAGATGATTATGCTGAAAACTTTGATCTTATTCCAGAACCAAAAGAGCGAAAGCAACGTATTTTTATCGAGAGGCACCGAGAAGAAGGCCACCAGATGCTCTGGGATGATTACTTTAGCGAGACTCCAACTTAGACGCCCCAATTATTCCGGAGACGGTTTCGAATGAACAAATCATTGTTCATGCGTATTGTGCATCGTCTCTCCACGGAAATACCGTCTTTTAAACCAAGAGAAGATTGTACCGGACGGTCTAGTCTAACACCCCTACAAAAATGTACTGCAGCAATTCGACAGTTGGCATATGGCGGTGCAGCTGGTTCACTTGATGAGTATGTCCGACTTGCTGAAACGACAGTTCGGAAATGTTTGCACAATTTTACGGCCGGAATAATCAGCTTGTTTGGTGATAAATACCTACGACGTCCCACACAAGAGGATCTGCAAAGACTAGTCTATATCGGAGAACAACGTGGGTTCCCGGGGATGATTGGAAGCATCGGCTGTATGCATTGGGAGTGGAAGAATTGCCCCATGGCTTGGAAAGGAATGTATTCACGAGGAACCGGAAAACCAACAATTGTCTTGGAGGCGGTAGCTTCAAGTGACCTCTGGATATGACACGCGTTTTTTGGAGCTCTAGGTACTATGAACGATCTTAATATTCTTGATCGATCACTCGTTTTTGATGACATTATTAACGGAATAGCGCCACAAGTGAACTTCTATGTTAATGGTAATCCATACCATTTGGCATATTATCTCACTGATGGTATTTATCTGAAATGTGCGACTTTTATTCAATCTATCCGACTTCCACAAAATGAGAAACATTCGTTATTTGCTAAAACCCAAGAAGCTGTTCGAAAAGATGTTGAGCGTGCCTTCGGAGTTCTGCAAGCTAGATTTGCCGTTGTGAAAAATCCATCTAAGTTATGGGATAAAGACTAAATAGCAAATATTATGAGAGCATGCATCATTCTCCATAATATGATTGTCGAGGATGAACGATCAACAAACACTCAAGATAACGTAGAGAATTTCAAGAAAACGAAGACGAGGATACATTTACCGTTACTAGGCCTTCAAATCTCGGCAGTGCAATGGATCGTCGAACGAGCGTTCGTAATAGACAAGCCCATGAACAATTAAAATACGATTTGATTGAAAATATATAGGCTAAATTTAGAAATCTTCCAAATAACATATGATTTGTTTTATGTATGGAATGTAATAAAATGTTTGTAATTTTATATGAAATGAATAAAAATGTTTTTCTTTTTAATGGTGATTATAAATGAGTATATGTTCAGGATTATATATCTTAATTACTAATTATTAATAAAAAATAATATTTTATACCTAATAACTTTCAAAAAGTTCCATAATGTTGTTTTTCACTTAAGTATCTTAGAAAAGTGTTTAGACTAGAAATACTAATTAAAAACTCTAAAAACTTTTCTAAGAAATATTGTTGATAATGTTGCTCTAAGAACCTTGGGATGTTGATGCTCTCTGAGATCTTTAACTAACGTAGTTCTCAAAAGCACCGGAAGAAAATGAAAACAATTGTAAAATCCACTTTCCTCCAAAGACCAAACTTGACACTTACTTGTACTACTCGTGGAAGCTCTTAATTAACTCTAATTAATATTCGCTTTTCTTATTTTATTAAAGAGTATTAAAATTATAACCAATGTATATCTTCTTCTTTTTTATCAGTGTATATCATTCACGTGATTAGCAGCAACAAAGTGTGTGTATATATATTGTACACTGTGCGTTTACGAGCTACGACCCAAAAAAAAACACCCAATCGGAAGCCGAGAAATGACGTCATCATCACCGCCTCCAAGAGACTCAATGCTTTTGTACTGGCAGGAGAACCAGTACGACGACCGGAACGTCCAGATTCACGGCCGGACAGTCTTCTCCGTCATGGCTCTATTCTCCGTTGTCCTCTTCTTCGCCGTGCTCACTCTCTACATCCACCGGAGCTGCCTCGTTCGCGATCCCACCAACCTCAACCCTCCGTCTCCTCCGTTCACGTCGTACGTTGGTGGAGGTCTTGACCCGGCGGAGATTCGGAGTTTGCCGGTGGTGCTATGCCGGAGAGAATCTGCGGAGGAGGAGATGGAGGAGTGTTGCATATGCCTCGGTGGTCTCGAAGAAGGAGAGAAGATGAAGGTGCTTCCTCTGTGTCGCCATTGTTACCACTGCGAATGCGTGGATCGGTGGCTTATGACCGAGTCGAGTTGTCCCCTCTGCCGAGTCTCGATACGAGTCGACTCGTTGGCGTCGTTGTAGAGAGAGTGAGACTGAAAGTGATGGTGAGTAAAGATATTTGTTATACAGACAGGAATGGGTGGGAATTAAATGGTTACAGATTATTTGAAAAAAAAAAATTTATGTGAATGTCTTAGTCAATGATTATTGTCGTAAAACTTACAATTTAGAACAGGAAGTTTCTGTGTATTTCATTAATCATAAGTGTTCCATTTATACAGGGGTTACAAGATAGATAAAAGGAAAGACTAATATGAAAAGTGTACAAATATAAGTAAAATGAAAAAGAGTTTCTTTTTCTCCTAAACAGTCTCTCTCTCCTCTTCTCTTCACGCGGCCGTCTCTCTCTCTCTAGGGTTGGCCGACACTCCCTCTAGGTGTTGGGCCGGTTATAGACCGGACCGGTTATGGACATCCACCAATTGATTTATAACACTCCCCCTTGGATGCCATAACCATACAGAGATTGTAATACGCTTAATGTTGTCTCATTAAAACCTTATCAGGAAAACCTAGTGGGACAAAACCATGATGAAGAAAAAAGAGTACAACACGCACTACTCCCCCTGATGTGAACCTCAGTGGAGGTCCTTCAGCCTACGCATCCCAATCTGATGCGTGAGCTTCCTGAACGTGCAGGTAGGAAGTGCTTTGGTGAATAGGTCTGCTGAATTGTCACTGGATCGTACTTGGACGATCTGGACCTCACACGCTTTCTGAAGCTCGTGAGTGAAGAAGAACTTAGGCAATATGTGCTTCGTCCTATCACCTTTTATGTAACTGTCCTTGAGCTGAGCAATGCACACAACGTTATCCTCATACATCACGGTTGGCTCTTGTTCTCGGCCATCCCGCAATCAGCTCGGACGTGTTGGGTCATCGACCTCAACCAAACACACTCGCGGCTGGCCTCATGTATNGCGACTTTTATTCAATCTATCCGACTTCCACAAAATGAGAAACATTCGTTATTTGCTAAAACCCAAGAAGCTGTTCGAAAAGATGTTGAGCGTGTCTTCAGAGTTCTGCAAGCTAGATTTGCCGTTGTGAAAAATCCATCTAAGTTATGGGATAAAGACAAAATAGCAAATATTATGAGAGCATGCATCATTCTCCATAATATGATTGTCAAGGATGAACGATCAACAAACACTCAAGATAACGTTAGAGAATTTCAAGAAAGCGAAGACGAGGATACATTTACCGTTACTAGGCCTTCAAATCTTGGCAGTGCAATGGATCGTCGAACGAGCGTTCGTAATAAACAAGCCCATGAACAATTAAAATACGATTTGATTGAAAATATATAAGCTAAATTTGAACATCTTCCAAATAACATATGATTTTTTTTTATGTATGGAATGTAATAAAATGTTTGTAATTTTATATGAAATGAATAAAAATGTTTTTTTTAATAGTGATTATAAATGGGGTATATGTTCAGGATTATATATCTTAATTACTAATTATTAATAAAAAAATAATATTTTATACCTAAGAACCTTCAAAAAGTTTCATTGATAATGTTGTTTTTCACTTAAGTATCTTAGAAAAGTGTTTAGACTAGAAATACTAATTAAAAATTCTAAGAACTTTTCTAAGAAGTGTTGTTGATAATGTTGCTCTCTTACGTAGAGTTTCTAGGCTATTTAACACTAATATTTTTATATTGTGATTAACTTTTAATGTAGAAATAATAAATTCATCAAGGCAAGGTAGTTTCTAATACTTCGTCCCAAGTTTCTAAACAAACAACCGTTTCTTAGTTTTTACTTCTTTTCTCACCTACTGTTTCATTTTTTATTATAATTTTAGTTTATAACTTTTTATGAGAAATGCACGTTAAAGGCAGTGGCGGAACTAGCGTGTAACTAGGGTAGTCAATTGACCCATATGAAAAAATAATTCTTGTAATTTCCTTCTAAAATTTTGATGAAATGCTGAAAAATTAACTTATTGACCTTTGTGAATTGTAATTGTTATTAAATTGATCTTGGTAAACATAAATCAAGCCTCCGCCACTGGTTAAAGGTGCTCTAAGCGGCTAATTAGGACATATGGACTGTAATATTTATTTTCAACATTCTTTTTTATCCTTTAGGTTTAGGGTCATAAAAACTTCACTATGTTTGGCCCCGTACCGAATGGAATAAGCAAAGGCTGAACCGCTCACTTGCAACTTCATCAAAACCAACAGTAATCCACGAAATATTTTCACATTCAAATTGTTTTGGGTAAACTTCTAAAGTTCGTCCTAAAATAAATAATAAAACAAAATATATGAATTGTTGCGAAAGAAAAATGAACTAAAAATCCTTTAATTTCTCACAAGGTCCCCTCTTCATGTGGTAACCGTCGGTGGCAGGCATCACTTTTTACGCACTGTGTGAGACGTGGCCCCAAATGCTCCTCAAAGGCCTCATCTCCTAAGATTCTTTGTTAATATTTACATTTTGTATCAGATTCGTTTAACTCGCTTATTAAATTATTCAGAATGGAAAAAAAGTACTCAGAACTCAAAAGGACAATAAATAATACATTAAATTTTAGGGGATTCGGGACTTCAATTCTCACCCTACTCTTATCCTCTTGGGCGGCACTGTTAATGGATCTTCTCAGCCACAAAAATATGCAGTAGGTTTCTTTAGAAAAATGTAACGCTAGTTATTAAATATTGTGATGTTATTAATTTTGTTTTGTTGTCAATATGATATGATCCATATCAACATGGGGAACTTAATCAATGAGAGAAAGACCATAGTGATGTTCTTACCTGTCTCATGCAAACTGAGACAGTGCCAAGTGGAAGCCAAATGCCATCTTCCTCTTCTCAGAGAAGGTCACAGGGAACAACAACGCTACACAAAGTATATACAATGCTTAATTTACTAGTGCATGCCTTTTCCCCATGTCTTTTGAATCATGTATTCATATATAACCATTGTTCTCTTTCATCATCCTAATAGATCATTTACTGCATAATGATGTGCAAGAAAATGTTTCAAATAAACCACTCAAAAACCGAAAAGGTCAACCTACCAGCTACAATTTTAATTAGCATCTATATATGTATTTGAATAATTTTTAGATAAATGTAATTGCACTAATTAATTTCAAGTGGATGTTGAATTTTCTAGCATTACGTATATACAAACTGTAATCAATTTTGTTAGCGACATACAATGTACTAAGGTTTGCATACTCTAATTATTTAGTCAAGTGAAACATGCTTTGGCCTGGACAACCCTGATCAAGGATTTATATTACTAAAAATTTAATAAGTTAAACCGCTTAAACTCATTATCAGTCTGGGTTAGTTTATCACTACATCATTAAGTAGTTACATACAAAGTGTGTGGTAAGATTCATACTTGTTAGAGCATCTACTTTTTCTTTTCGTTCTTTCATAATTAGTTTCATTTCCGTTCACGAGGCATATTAAGGCCAGATCATCTACCAAACTCGTCTTTGAAAGATAAAACAAGATAAAGTGTGCACCTACTATAACATGTATATTAATACACAACACACGTCGGCTACTGTATTAACATCATGCCTCTTTACATTTTCGTTTCTTTCATTCCTTTAACTTTCTCGTACACTCAAATCTAGAGATGAAGGATGCTGAAAGAGTTTTGGACTTTTATAAAGAGTAAATCAAGAGTTTTGAGCCCTAGAAACTTGTACTTCTTTACGTCGGGAAATATTTATATACTCTATACTAGTCCGAAACGCACTCTGATTTACGTAAACTTAAAAAACGCTCCGACGTATATACTTGAAATTCAAGTTCGGTATAATATTCACAAGTACATTTTACAACTAGCAAGCACGTGCACGACCCACACGTGGTTGGACATAACTTATGTATTCTGGCATAAAAGTATCATACACGTAACGCTATCAGTATACGTATACGTACATTGACATTGCAACGTCTAGACGTTAATCATCTAACTAACAAAAATCATTCGTAAACCAACCTTAGTACGTAAGTTTTTGGATTCAATTTACTAATCGGAAGAAGATACAAATATACGTTTGATTTTCTACACACCAGCACAAATGACTAAAAGATGAAAGCAGGTGAATTTTTTTTTATTTTTTGAAACTAATAGCACGATTAACGGAGGTTCTTAGAGCAACGTTATCGGGCGGCCCTTGGCTCGTCCTTAGTGTTTTTGGGGCTCGAAAATAAATGAAAAAAAAAGATATCGTTGGGTTCGGGCCTTAGTTAAGGGATATTTGGACGCGTCCCGTGAGCAACGTGGCAACATAGGAGTGGGAGATGTATTCGAAGTCGAACGAAGCCCTAGTCGGTGTGTTTCTTCTCTCTTCTCCAAAATCAATCGACATCTGAAATCTCCAATGGCGATGCCGCGATCTCCGAAGGCGAAGTAAAATCAAAAGGAATAATCGATCTCTTCAAATCGTTGGCTAACTCAGTTCACTCCACCTGCGTCGGTTCGCTTCCAAATCGTTTCAGAATCGTTGGCTAACTCAGTCCTTTCGAAATCGTTTCAGAATCGACCCAATCTTGGCAAGGTATGTCTTTAACCTCCCTTGTAAGATTGAGAAACCGAGTAGGGCTGTGTAGATTCAATGGTTGTTTGATTTGATTATATGTTTGATTTGATTCTCCCGTCTCTTGTGATATAGATTCTATGGTCGGCTCTTGTGATTGAAGTGGTGGTTTGATATAGATATATAAAAAACGTATAGATTCTATGGTTCTTTGATGCTTGCAAAATCGTAAAGATTGTATGGTTGTTTGAGAATGTAAATTCGTATAGGTTGAATGAAAATTCGTATAGCTTGTATGGTCGGCTCGGGTCTTGTGTAGATTTTTGATTTTATGGTTGTTTCATGCTTGCAAAATCGTAAAGATTCTANATCTAAGAATTATTCAGTCAACTTTGTTGTCTGGTCTCTAGCTTTCTCTGTTCAGCTCAAGAACATTGATCTCACTTAAAGGAATGAATTCCTGTGAATCCCATCTTAGACAATACAAGGTGATCTTGTGTCTTTGAGTAGCAAACCATCTCTGTCGCCATTCCATAGCTTCAGAGAGACGTCCATAGTCCAGCAGAGTGCTAGTAGCCTCCAAGGACATCCCTATTTCGTTCCCCTTTAAGTGATCCAGGAGCAGAAGCCATACCCAGGCTGCACCAATACCAAAGAGCTCCTTGATCTGCAGTTTGTTTTGGATTGCTCTGATGAGCTTTTGACAGTCAGATTTGACTTTGAGGGAGGTAAAACCATGGGCCAACTCCCTTAGAAGTCCCGATCGGATGGCGAGTGCCTCAGCGGTGAGAGGTGACAAGACCCGCTCGACGTGCTGTGATTCCTCTTTAGCTTACTATCGAGTATTGAACACATTTCTAGTAAGAATGTTGAACTTGAACACATTCTGTTTCTTATATCGATTATTTAATCATCTCAAATGTTTTGTTTAAGTTTTAGTAGAGTTAATGATTTTCTGAGATCAAGTAAAAATGAGTTTTATTCCACTGGATTATAACAATGTAATGATGATGGCTCAAAAGATATGTTTACCATAAAAATGTTCAAAAGATATATAGTAACACTGAAAATATAACTAAAACCACATAATGTCTTGTTTTGCATTTTGCTAGCATCAATGGAGTCTTTTTTTTTGCCATCTATAATATTATTTATCAATGGAGTATTATACTCTCCAAATAAACTTCTGTAAGGATCTAATTCACTTAAGTTCAGATCTTAACTTATCATCAAAAGACAAGCGTAATATATTAGTAACTAGGGTACGCCCTACGGACGGGTTAGCAAATAAACAAATAAAATAAATTACTTAAAATCCTTATTTTATTTTAAATTGAAAGTAAAATTAATTTTCATGTTTTTTATTAAAACAATTTATCTATTTATTTATCTACTTATTTAACTATTTATTTTAAAAATCGTAAACTTATTAATTATTAAAAGTTTTAGAGAAGATATAATGAATAGTACTTTTCCTCGGTATATATAAAAATAACTTCATAACCAATAATTTTGGGGAAAATTTGATCACATATACATAACTAACACCAAAATTAAGTTTCTACATATAACAACTTTTAGTCTATAATTTTTGTAATAATTTCCATATTATCCTTGACACACACACTCTAATATTTATTATTATTATTTTTATGTTTTTTGTTTACAAATATGTTTTCCCTTTTCAACTTTTAATTGATTTCAATTTCTTCTACAACGATTATTAAACTTTGTATTTTACATATTAAAAACATAGATTATTTTCTACACATAAAATGTTTTGAAATTTTCAAAACAAATATATATGTTATAAATTTTATAAGATATTCTATTAATGTGGGTTTAAAATATATACTATCTTAAACATAAATATAGTATAGTTAAGTTTTATTTTTAAAGTTAACCATAATTGAACTTAACAAAAATATGTAGAGTTATAAAATTATTCTTTAATTGCTAACTCACTTTTGTTAAAACGATCTTTTATAGGCATGATGTCTCTAACGTTTTATTAGCGCACACTAATTTGTTATTTCATAGTCGTCGACTGTCTTTCTTAGACATGTTATAGATCTTTGTTTGTGTCATAAGAATAAAAGAATATAACTATTTAAACTATCTAATTGTGATGTTTGCAAAAGATTTCAAAATTTAGAGAACGAAGTTGTGTAGTGAGTAGAATAGTTGGATATCTGAAAAACTTTGTTCTCTGTGTAGAAATTTTCTTTTTCTCCTCTCTAAGGTTTCACTGTTAAATCTTAAAGTTTAAGGTGGCCGCAGGCGTTCTCACACTCGGTTAACCAGATCTTCTCTGTTTCTGTTTATTTTGTCCCGACCGTATATGCAGTTAGATCGGTTTCATGTCCAAATTTGTTACGAATTTTTCCTCCAACGTGTTTCGGTTTTAGCTTCCGCTTTGTCGTCTTTCCCTTTGTCTTGGCTTTTGAATGCTTATAGATTCTTCCTCTATGATCTGTAAGGTATCTGATTCTAGGAACATCGATGGAGCTCTTGCCTTCGATTTCTAGGTTTCCATTTAAGCCACTGTAAACCAAGCTTTACTGTATTGTTAATTTGTTTTATAGAGACATGACCACGAAGACCAACATCCAACATGATCTGTCTGATTCTTTCTAGGACTTGAGCAGCGTTGAGTTCCTCAGGGACCTTAAATTTGTCTAAGTCCCAGAAGACTCATGTCTCATTCGCTGACAAAGACAGGCACAAACAAAGACGCAGTTACTACACGTACGGAGACAACAACAACAAACACATATACTCTCAAGACAGAAAGGAGAAACCTTCAGATACGTGAATACATCTGTAAGATATGAAATTCCAAACCTTCATATACGTGAATACTCTTGTTTTTTTTATAATCATTAATCGATCACAGAATATCAAACCATATGCACAGCCTCATATTCAATGCTATAGAAACCTAGGAAGAACAAATTCTTTTGGTAGGATTGGAATCACATGAAGAGTATTCAGTCCCGGGGCCGTGAGTACAGTGGAGATGGTGATGATCACATGTTCTACAACCCTGACTCGGTGCGTTTACGGCGGCTGAAACCTTGGTTGACTTTCCCGACCAAGTGAAGAAGATGAAGATACCATTAAGGGGCCAAAAGAAAATGTATGAGGAGCCCATCAGAACAATTTAATAAGCCCAAGTACAATACATTATCGAAACATGAAGAAAATTTAAGGCAGGACACGTGGCCTAATGGATAAGGTGTTTGACTTCTAATCAAACGATTGTTGGGTCGAGGCCCACCTGGCCTGTTATTATTTTCATTTTGTTTTCTCCTTTTCACCATCCAGCACACTTTCTCTCAATCGCTATGGCTCTTCAGCGTCACGGTAAAGAGTTTAGCAACATTTTGTCGTGTTGGTTCTTGATTATCAGTTTTTGCCACCTTCTTGAATCTTTGAAGAATGCTGTTTGAGAACAATTCTTGAAAGCTTGCATGAGTAGTGTTATTAGTTTAATTAGTGATCTCTCAGGTTTTGATTGATGGTTACGGTAATGTTTTAAACTTGAAAACATAAAGAACCGGTGTCTGCTTTTGCATATGTCAAAGTTTCGATGATCTTTTTTTATTCTTCTTGGCTTTGACAGGTTCCATGTTATAGCCTACTACAGCAGATTTGGTGGTATAGTAGACAGGATGGTGAAAGAAGGAGATGTACATCAACACTTTTTGCATATACGACATACTTGGAAGGTATAAACTGTTTGTCATCTTGAGTTGGTTCTTAAATTAGGTTATAGTAAATAGCATTGTGAATTAGATCGAGTTTGTTGTTTTTTAACTTCATACTCCATTTGGTGATATGAAATAAATCATTATTCAACACTCATTTGTCCTACATAACATGATACCGAAAGGACACAACTAAGGAGATACAAAATCTAAGTGGGTACAATACAATACTACTCCTACAAGTTGTGAGAAGCTTGAAAACTGAAATAGATTGGGTTTGACTTATCTAACCTGAAAGACTACAAGGGTCTTGTACTCTTGTTCAATGGTAAGGACTATTTCTTTCTCTGAAAGGGACCATTAGTATTAATTGTTACACAACGTGCATTCTTGTTACTCGAAAATCCATTATCCTATTGAATGCTTGTTTTGATTTCCACCATGGATATTGGAGAATGGAGACAATGACAGTTTCGACTTAAATTACCTAAAAAGTAATAATGGCAAAAGAAGGAAAGTCAGGCTATGTCTTCACCGGTTTGGCACTTGGCAGTCTCGAGTACATGTAAAAAAAACTTACAGATTTCACCATGTTCTCTTCTATTTAAGCAAGTATATATATTTTCAAAAACCATTGACCGTTGGTTTTGGTTTTCAATGAACATGGAGATGGAGTTTAATCGGTGTAACTAGCAGAGAAAGTCAAGCTAGAAAGAAACGAAATGTGCTTCTGCTTTATACTAAAATCTTCACCTATGACAGAGACACACGCACATTAGTCTCTCTCTCTTTTAAGCTTTATTCTATAGGGTTTACATTTATCATTATGGTTTTTACCAATTACTAACTCTATTTATTTATTCTTTTGAAAAAGTACTCACTCTATTTATTACCTTTTCTAGCTCAATTAATTAGATCGTGACCAAGTTCTCCAATCCCAAAGGAACTGCAACGTATTGAATCCAATAGATTTTTTAAAAACTTTTTACATTAATAATTCAATAGCTTCACTCCCCTCATCTCTGCAATTAGTCATGTTACTCTTTTGTTCAATATAATCTACTAGTGTGAAAAAAGAATAACAGTTCAATAGGGTTACCATTTCATGAATCTACATTTGTTTTTAATAAGCCTCCGTACACCCCAGATCCATATGGAATTCAATTTTGGATTGACATTATAGTTTCATGTCTTTAAATTCTATTTTTTTCCGGATAAACAAATAATGAATTAAGTTTTCACATTTGTCAATTCCATATAGTGTAGTGGTTTGTTTTAGTGTTATCATTGTGCCATTTTACAAACTCACTCTCAAATACTATAAAATTTGATTTACGCAAACATGATTAATAAATAAGTTATATCAAGTCAAGTACACAAGTAATGTTTTTATTGTGTATAGAAACTTGATTAGTGTTTTAATTTCTAGCTTGATCCAACAATATAAACTCTGGTAACAAACATAATAACTGTTAAGTCTTACTANTATTTTCCTTTTCTATAATAGAAGAACTCTAACACAGACATGTTTCTTTCCAATGTATAACATATTTTTATTCTAAAAACTATTTTCTTTATATTTTTTTTTACAACTACATACCTTTCAGTATGAAATTTGAAAATTTACTCTACTTACTTAACATTTTCATAAAATTATAAGATTATTTAAACTATATATTTATTATAAAAAGGTACATTATAAAAAAAGACATTATTATGTAAACAAAAAAATATGTCTCTATTTTGTACAAAACATTTATATTTATCAAATAAGTATTTATTTTAGTTATAGTTATAAAAAGCTAAAATTTATAAAATAAAAAACTATGAATCTATAATAGATGAATAATATTTTCTTTTAAATATAGAAAATATCAATTTATATTTTAGGAGAAGAAATAAACATGAATCCAATCATATTTTTTATTACAGATTTACAGTGTTTAGAATCAAAAATATCAATGGGTTGAAGATGCTATAAAAAAATAGTTTGGTTTCGGGCTTTTGGCGATTTAACCACAAACCTATGGGTTTGGATCTAGTTTTTCACCGTATAATACGTTCAAACAAAGATAAACTGCTGAAACTGTTTCTCTGATCTAGTAAAAACAATTTTCAGCATGAATATCGATGAGCTCCCATAATAATACTCTGCAACGGCTGGGAAAATAAGTCATGACCTTGTTTATCAAAAACATTGTTGCGACGGATGTGAGAAGATATAGATTAACAGATGGATAAACAATAAAGAAAGACACAGAGATTTAACGTGGTTCACCCCTAACGGCTACGTCCACGGGCAAAGAGAGATTTTATTGATGGAGGAATTACAGAGATCTGCTTACAAGAAGATCAGATCTAGTTACCCTACGACTGCTAACTAGGTTTAGAGGAGGCACAAAATATATATAGTTGTCCCGGAAAACCCTAGCACTAGTGGACCTCAAAAGACTAAGGCCCAACAGATTCAAGGCATTATTCAACAAATCTCCACCTTGACTTGAATCCTCCATAATCAGATGTACCAGAATGCACTTCTTCGTGCTCAAAATACAGATGTACCAGACTCTCTCTTTGCTCAGATGTTCCGTCGAACTCAGATGTCAGATGTCCCGTCGGACCAGATGCTCCTCAGAGCCAGATGCCCTCACTTGGGCCAGATGCTCCCTTCGAGCCATATGCCCCTCAGAGCCAAACGCCCATCAGGGCCAGATTTAACAGCTTGAGATGTTTAGCAAATCAAGATAATGCTTGAACTTGCTATGAGGAACCGGCTTAGTGAACATATCCGCAGGATTATCAGCTGTTCCTACCTTCTTCACTTCAATCTTTTTCTCATCTCTCCGAAAATAGTATCTTACATCGATATGCTTGGTTCTCTCATGATGAACCTGATCCTTGGCTAAGCAGATAGCACTTAAGCTATCAGAACACAGTAGCCTGATCATGATGAAGACCAAGATCACTGACCAATCCTCTCAACCATATTGCCTCCTTAGCAGCTTCTGTCAATGCAATATACTCTGCCTCAGTTGTAGACAAAATCACTGTCGACTGTAAAGTCGCCTTCCAGCTCACAACATAACCACCCAAAGTAAATACGTAACGAGTCATAGATCTCCTGTTGTCCACATCTTCTGCATAATCTGAATCAGAATACCCAGTAACCAGTCTCGGATCCTTGTCTCCATAGACAAGACCAATATCAGATGTACCCTTAAGGTACCGGAAAATCCTCTTCACAGCGATCCAGTGCTCCTTTCGCGGCTGAACCATGAACCTACTCACAACACTGACTGCGTGTGCAAGATCTGGTCTTGTACAAACCATAGCATACATCAAACTTCCTACAGCACTAGCATAAGGAACACGTGACATATAATCGATTTTCCCTTCAGACATTTCATCACTCATGATAGGATGAAAATTTGCAGCACATGGAGTATCGATANTGCTATGAAGTGCTGACCTGACTTCCTCCAAACTCATTGTATCCTTACTCCCTATGATGACTGAACAAAGTTTTCATAGGAGTTTGGTAGTGATACCAACAAAATCAGTGATGCATCCTCATCTTCCACCTTAACATCAATATTCCTCAAATCCAACAAGATGGAATTTAGACTGTCAAGATGATCTTGGAGTTGTGTACCTTCTTGCATCCTCAGAGCGAAAAGACGTTGTTTCAGAAGTAGCTTCTTAGTCAGAGACTTCGTCATGTATATACTCTCTAACTTCGACCACAAATCAGCTGCATCATCAACACCGGATACTTCGATGATGATCTCATCTGCCAGACACAACAAAATTGTTGAATACGCCTTCTCTTCAGTAACCTCCATCTCAGTAGTAACAGGTTCAACCTTCTTCCCTGACAACGGTGCCCAAAGACCTTGTTGCTTCAGCAACGCCTTCATCATGATTTGCCAGAGACTGAAACTGTTCCTTCCAGTAAACTTGTCGATCTTCATATTCATCCCAGACATCTTCTCACCAGATTTTACCCGAAGCTCTGATACAAGTTTGTTGTGACGAATGTGAGAAGATATAGATTAACAGATGGATAAACAATAAAGAAAGACACAGAGATTTAATGTGGTTCACCCTTAACGGCTACGTCCACGGGTAAAGAGAGATTTTATTGATGGAGGAATTACAAAGATCTGTCTACAAGAAGTTTAGATCACCAGAGAGATATCGGTTTAGAGGAGGCACAAAATATATATAGTTGTGTCCCGGAAAACCCTAGCACTAGTGGGCCTCAAAAGACTAAGTTCCAACAGATTCAAGGCATTATTCAACAAACATCTTATTCTTCTGATCTAGTCTTTCAAGAGGTGCGTAGGTTTCGATAGCAACCTTTATCTATAGGAATACGGAAATAGAGAGTGAGAGAGTTTGAAAATGCCATCTATTTCCTCTAGCTTTGAAAAAAAAAGAGATAAACAAGAATCTCATGAGTCTTGAGCATAACTTATTTACGTATGGCTTTGCATGTTCAAAAAGTTCCCGGCCCGTTTTTAAATCAATCGCCCAAGTATTTATCAAACCGCCATTTATACCAACCAGCAACTTGAGTTTAAAATAAATAAAAACTTGAGTTTTTCAAGCTTGACTAGCTCGACAACGTTCCAGTCCCTCACAAAGATTATTTAGTTTGATAAAGACATTTGAAAATAAAAAACGTTGCATCAGTCCCTAATTTAACACAGGATCAGACATTTCAACTATGTTTATTGCAGATCTCTTAGGTTGAGATTTTTACCGTAATATAAGATACGGTCTCTAAGCTTTTAACTAAAAAAAGCTAACATGCGTCTCTCAAATAAGAGATATAAGAGATGTCTCTTAGTTTTTTTAGTTAAAACCTAAGAGACCGTATCTTATATTACGCTAAGAGACCGTATCTTATATTACGCTAAGAACCTGAGGCTTCCAATAAACATGCTATTCCACAAAACTCGTAGATCGATACGATGGTACTATTTTCACAACCTAGTGACATGTGCTCCGACACTCTGTCAGTAATAGAATTGGACCTTTCTTTCTCAGCTCTGATCTTTCTGTTTTGAGTAGTAGCACTCCTGCAGCTTCACAGTTTTAAATAAAAGACTATAGGGGGTCACTTATACAGATAAATATACAGAAATGAAACTGGAAGGCTATGTATATTGATTGAGAGTAGGAGTTTGAATTGGTATATGTCAGATTTAGAGATTGATTAAGGAAGAGAAAGTGATAGACATGTGTACAAAAGTAGAATCTGGACCATTCTCTTTTCATTTATTTTCCCCCTATATGAAACTGTTCCTTTTCTCAACTCACTTACTTCTTTAATTTTATTTCTCATATACTATATTCACATTAACTATTTTTGTCGGACATTATATCGACACTAACTATTGATCACCAATTACATATTTACAATTTTTGGTCAACTTATTTACAGATTTATAAAATACTCACTTTTTCTTTTCTATTGTTTAAAAGGCTTTGAATATACTCACTTTTTCTATGTGATTTACCATATGATGATGCGTATATGAAAAACAAGTGTTAGTTTTTGTTTGTAATCCAAACACATTTTTGTAAACGTCACCAAAACTGAAGATTATAAATATAGAGTTTTAACTTGATAGAGTTTTAACTTAATTAAAGTCATCGATTCAATCCAATAATACCCCTTTAGCTATTATCTTAAAATCTGCAGTTGTTTCAGTACGATTCAATTGGCATATTTTTCTCATGTTTTGTTAGCGAGGAGACATGCACGCAGAGAAACACATTTTTAGCGAGGACCTGCATCCTTCGGCTTGCCTTCCAAGCTACGATTCATAGCGTTTGGCGGGAGAGAAATATCAGGAAGCACAAATCAGAATCTCGACAAGCTAGTCACCTTGTGAGCTTTATTGACAAGACCATAAGGTACCGCATCTCCTCTCTGAGACACAAGAATTTTGCTCTTTATAGTTCTATGATGCAGAGATGGCTCGCAAGACCATCTTTTTATGTTCCACCTTAGTCTCTCACTACAAGAAAACAGCGATATTCTGACGAACATTCCGACGGAAAATGAAATTCTCGGAATATCCCGAGGAAATTCCGAGGAAACACAAAATTTGGTTTCTTCGGAATTTCCTCGGAATTTACCGACGGAATTCCGAGGAAATATCAGTCCGTCGGAATATTCCGAGGAAATTCCGAGGAAATATGTGTTCCTCGGAAAAAACCGATGAATTCCGAAGAAATATTATAGCCGTTGGAGAGCCGTTGGGGGATTTTACAAAATTCCGAGGAAATTCCGACGAACTAGCCGTTGGCGTCGGAATTCCGTCGGAATTTCTTCGGTCTGTCGGTAGGATTTAAACTATAAATACAAGCACTCCTCTTCCTCTTCATTCACTCCATATCTTCATCCTCCCTCTTACTCTATTTACACACGAATTTGATTCATAAAAAATATGTCTTCTTCAAATTATTTTCGTTCTTGGATCGATCGACCTCATTTGGATCCGAACACGAGATTGCTTACGGAAGAATACCAACGAGGTATAACCGAATTCATGGGGTTAGTTCACCGACAACCGGAAGCAAAAACAGGTATGTTAAGATGTCCTTGCTCTAATTGTAAAAATAGAAAGGTTATTAAAGAGTGGGATGTTTGGACTCATCTATATTTGAGTGGGTTTACACGAAGTTACAAAATTTGGTATCATCATGGGGAAACTGATTATGAACATGGTAGTACTAGCGAACCTCAGCCAGCGGTTAGATTAGAAGAACCAATTAGAACGGATGTAGATTATGGTGTAGGTACTGAGCAGATGGTAAATGATCATTTTAGAGGGGAAGATTTACCCAATGCACAAGCTAGGAGATTTTATGATATGTTGGATGCTGGAAAGCAACCATTGTACGAAGGTTGCAGAGATGGTCATTCAGCTTTATCATCTGCTACAAGATTGATGGGCATTAAAACAGATTATAATTTGGCTGAAGACTGTGTGGATGCGATTGCTGATTTTGTAAAAGGTATTCTACCCGAGGATAATGTAGCTCCNTTTTTTTTTTTCCAAAAACTCGGAATGTTTTATTTTTATTTGTGAAACTTTGAATATTAATTAATATGATTTCAATTTTAATTTTAATTTTATATTTTCGAATTTAAATTTCAAAAATTTTATTTTTTTAAAAAAATTAATATTTTTTACATTCCGAGGAAATTAATTATATTTTTTACTCGATCGACCGATGCGTTTTTGGACATATATCCATCGATCGATCTGTTTATAAAAAAACGTTCGGAATATACCGAGTGACATCTTCCTCGGAATATACCGAGGGACACCTTTCCTCGGAATACACCGAGGGACATGTTCCTCAGAATATACCGAGGGACATTTTCCTCGGAATGTTCCGAGGAAGATGTCCCTCGGTATATTCCGAACGTTTTTTTATAAACGGATCGATCGATGGATATATGTCCAAAAACGCATCGATCGATGAACTTCCGAGGAAATATCCCGACGAAATTCTCCCTCGGTATATTCCGAGGAGATTTCCGACAAACTAGTGATCCTCGGAATTTCCTCGGAAATTTGTTTCCTCAGAATTCCGTCGAAAAATTCCGAGAGATTTCCGAGGACAGAAAAAATTCCGAGGAATTATTTCCGAGGACTTGTTTCGTCGGTATGTCGTCGGAATAACGTTATTCCGACGAAATTCCGACGATTTTTCCCCTCAGTATCCTTGCTGTTTTCTTGTAGTGTCTCTTGCTTAAGCTTTTCCATGTCTTACCAACTTATTTCCTAAACACTACAGTTTTTTGTAGTTTTTCTTCTTTGTTGATAAATAAATTTAACATTTCAACAAAAAAAAGAGAAACACATTTTTAGCATCTTTTGTGACAGATATCATGTGAAAATTCTAACAACATGTAGTTTAGCAAAAAAAAACATGTATATCAATATTGAAATCATTAATAAATATATATTACATTGGTTAGTAGACCGTAAAAAAAACTAAAAGTTATGCCTAAAATCAAGAGGTCAAAATATGTGTTAACATTAGGATTACGTGCGATTTTGGTTTCTTATTTTTTCATTAAATTAAAAATATTTAGAATTACTCGTTGTCCCATAAAATCTATCCAATAAACTATTTTATCACCCAAAATGTCAATCAAATATTGATAACTATAATACTTATCAAAAATCACCATCCAACTATTTTATCTGTCATCTACACCAACACTGACCACACTTTGGTTCCTAACATGTATTTACTGCCATTAGTTGAATCCTTAGATTTTTTTTTTTTGTGTTAAAGCCTAAATGGAGAAAGTGGGAACCATTCATTACACATATTTGATCTTTCTCATTACTTAACACTAGGTGATATCCGCACCTTGGACGGGTTGAAACTTAATTTGAATTTTAACAATAAATTCATATTTTTTTCAAATTACATTAGAACTCCATAAATTAATATTCAATAAGTTGGTAAGTACGACAAATTAATATATTTTACCAGTTTCGAGTTGGACCATTATAAAATATGACACAAATCGATAAAATAATATTATACATAATTTAAAAAAAAAATGTAAATATACTATAGTTCCAATATAAACATATATTGATAATTAATATATAGAAATTTAATATAAATATAAAATATGTTGTATAGTTTATTTTTATGCAGACTGAAGTCTAACTTTAATTTTTCTACATTTTCTAAATATATGGATGTTATTTTGTCGTTTTACACCTAAAATTTCATTTACATTTACGGTAAAAATAAGAATAACATAAAACTTGTATATGTATAATTTAATCAATACATATACCGTAAATCAAGCATTCTTCTTGATTTTACATTAAAACATACTTCAAAATATAAATCTAATTAAAAAATATTTTATGTAAATTAACAACTCTACAAATAAATAAATTATAAAAGTCCCAACATTTCTAATTTATAAAGTTTTGGTGTAATAATGAATAAATCTTGCAATATTTTTTATCACAATGTAACATATAGTATTTTATTAATTTAATTTGCAGGCATTTTAGCCTAGTATTTTGTTAACATATTTTTATCACAATGTAACCATTGTGACATATTATTATTTCTTAATGTAACATAGTTTTTTTATCTCTTATTTTTATGTGACATATTTTTATGTAGAATATAATGTGACATATTTTATTTCTTATTTTTCTCACAATGTAACATATTTTTTTAAGCACAGTTTTCGTGTTGTGCTTAACATAGTATTTTATTAACTTAGTATTTTTTTATCACAATGTAACATAGTATTTTATGACAATGTAACATAGTATTAGTTTAGTTCAGCCTATTTTTTGTACAACAAAACCTAGTGATCTCTTAAAAGGTATTAACTTATAGTTGTAACCTTAGCAGGGGAGCAGGGGCGCAGCATACAAAAGGAGATGGAACATGTTGCAGTTTATACGTACGTATATATACAGAGTTAGTCACCTGTAATGTTTAAACGATCATCTCATATAATTCATAATATATATGTTATAGCAGACGACCAACAAACCCATTCAAAATTTTATAATAACAGCTGTTGAAGTATGGTGACTAAACCGCCTATGATTACTAAGTTTTTTTGGGCTCTTTGCTATCATCTTATTACAGGATTCTTCAGAATTTAAGTTTTCAGTTAATCAAATCCAACTACAAAGGTCACAACCATTCATACAAATGAGGTAAAATACTTTTATAACAATCAACCTTGTGATTAAATATAAGATGGCAATTTACTTGCGAATAATAAAATCCAGGCTTCTATTGATTCACTTAGAAACATAAAACTTAATGCCAAAAATCCGGCTACCAACTAAAAAAAACACAATCTCAACTTCAAATATCACCAGCAACTGAATACGGTTTCAAGTCAGAAACAAATTAAAACCACCCATTTGCAAAGCTAGGAGAGGAAGACAATATAGTTGTGATGGTTTGTTTATGTAATGAAAAAGAATAGGTAATCGCTTAATATATAGCTATATGGTGGGATCAATGAAAGGAATAATATATATTCAACATTTATTTATTTATTTTTTTTTTTTTTTATATTCAACATTTATTGCATAATATATATTACGTATAAAGTTGAAATTTGCGATACCATAACTACAGAAAGTCGCAATTTATTCATTCTACAACTATAGAAAGTCCCAATGTGCTCATGTTATAACTATAGAAAGTCGTAAGACAGCGTTTTAGTACACTATATACTTGCGCAAAAAAAAAAATTAGATATATTTTTGGTTCTTGCCGAAAACCTTCATAACGTTACATAATTAGCGCTATTTTGCATTATATTCTTTCCAAATTTATTCTTACCGCATAAATTAACTTCCAAAAATCGCTCTTTGCAAAAGTATTTTGGCTTCAGGAACACACAAAATATATCCCCTATTAATCGTATTATTCTAATGCACAAATATAATAAATATCTCAAAACTATGGGGTGATTGGTAGTTGTAGGTGCTGTCCACGGTCCTATTTATTTCTAAAGCACCAAATTCAGAGCAATCAAGCTTTAAATTTTTTTTTGAAACCACAGCTCTAGAAATAACCTACAGCTGTACAAGTGATTTGCAGAGCCAAATATCCAAAGCAACTTTTTAGTGCTTTCATAAAATTCTACAGCAATAAAATTTAAAGCCACAGCAAAAAAATCTACAGATTTTTTTCTACAGCAAAAATTTTAAAGCTACAGCTATTACCAATCGGACCCTATGTAAACCGGAGGAAACCAAGTAATCTTGTCTAACCAAATCGACCCAAAATAAACGAAGTAGACAAAATCAAAATCAAATTATGTTGTTTAACTAAATGGAACCCAAATAAACATGAATTCTGATTTGAGATATTCCATACATGGTTAGACACTACAAAATGTCATCAACACTTGTAGCCTTTTGCAAGTTTGAACTTGGGATTGAATTTTGTCATCACTTTTGATTCTATTACCTATATTGTAGGTCTATATGCCTGAAACATTTGGAGGGATGACTGTGGATTATTGTCCATGTTTATGTCTCCAACCGTTGACTGAGGCATATTATAAATCTTGTGGGTTATACTTTGTTTTATTAAGATTATTAATCTAGGTCTATAATGAGTCTTCTTTTGTTTTATCTGGCAGAGCCAAAACAATGTAATCAATCAATCATTTCGGTTTTACATGAGAAGAAGATTCAGTATTATCTTACGTTTACTTTTCTTTTAATTAGTTGCCGATCTTGGTTTCGTACACCGGTCTGTAAATTTACATTTAAATGAACCGGTTGGAAAACCGTGAGATAATAAATTAGGGTGGTCGTATATTTTATATACAATGGCATGCTTTGTAATATCTCTAGTAAATGATGGATTTTTAAGTAGGGGGTGTGAGAATGCCCATGGAACTGACACCTCAGCATTGCTAACAATGTTACAACTTAAAAATGTTCCTCAAATAATATACAGGGGATTCAACACTCAACAGTCAACACTCAACAGTCAACACTCAACAGTGACTCAATTAATTACAACGGGTTAAAATCAGAAGACCTAGGGGGGTTTTCAACAATATTTACTTACGCAAATACATGTAGTAACATGTCCATAAATATACACAACCTACACTCCAAGTTCCAGATCAAACCATAAGTTATTCATTTCTTTGCTTGGCTAAAACGTTGTCTCTTGGAACACATTGTTGTATGCAGAAATAGGCAAAAAAAAAAAGGAAAATGGAAGAAGACAATATGGAATGCTGGAGCAGCCCCTTCATCAATGACCAATCTTCTTCCAACTTCATCTATCCTTTCCATAGCTTTAACAATGTTTCAGGTAAAGAAACTAATGTGTGTGCTTGGTACTTATTCATGAACTCAATGTGCAATAGTTATCACTATCTTAACCATATAGAAAACTATAGTCCACTCAGGAATCAAATCCAAGAAAACAAAATATGTTTTCTTCAGGTACAAGGGTGGTGACACAAGGAGGTCCGCTTCTTGAACATTATTACGCCCCTCCAGCAATGGTGGAGAGCAGTTTTGGAGAAGCAAGCAACACCAACAATGGATATGAAACGAAGAAGAAGAAGATGACTAACGAGCAGCTGAAGTTACTAGAGATAAGTTTCCAAGAGGAGATGAAGCTGGACCCGGAGAGGAAGATGAAGCTGTCCAAAGAACTCGGGCTGCAACCTAGACAGATTGCGGTTTGGTTCCAGAACAGGAAAGCCAGGTGGAAGAACAAACAACTCGAGCATCTCTATGAATCATTAAGGCAAGAGTTTGATATTATCTGTCAAGAAAAGAAGTTGCTACAAGAAGAGGTACGTTACGTATTAGTTTTGTCTCATTATTTCAAGTGGCATTTAGTGGACTTAGTATCACTTTGTTTCAACAGCTTGTACAACTGAAGGCGATGATAAGAGAGAATGGTGCAAGCAACAACAAGCAGCAAACGTGGGAAAATGCTTGCAGCGAGGCAATGCAAGCTCAGTTCCAACTCAACTAGACTTCAACAGAATCCATAATTGTTGCTTTTGACACAATGTCAGGTCCTGTTTTAATTAAAGTTGCTTTCAAGAAAATAGTGTTTCCATGTTCACACGCAGGACATTCTATTGAAGAACATTTAAGCCATGGACTGATCAGCAATGTCTTCGATCCAAGTTCTCAATTCTATTTCACATAGTTTAGATTCAAATAAAATGAGATAAGTATACAAACAAATTTCATAATCTGCATAAAAATCTCTTTTGAGTGCAATATATTAGATAGGGTGCAAGACTGTAATAAAAACAACAAAAGTCGAAACAATTAAAAAAGATAAGTGCAGAGATGAATGAGGGCTAATCTATTCAACGTCTGCCACCACCACCACCCAACTTAGCAGCCTTGGGTGCGGCAGTCTTGGGGATATTGCCCTTGATTTTTTGTTGCTTGGAAGCAAACTCGGCCTTCTTTGCCTTCTTCTCGTCCTTGGTCTTCTTGATTCTCTCCTTAATGTCACTGCAACAATCATCAAAATCATATTTGTTCAGGTTTCAAATGCTTGATAACGGTTTTAAAAGTCTTGGACAAAGAATACTAACCGTAAAGCTGCTTCTCTGGCTGCATCACGAACTTCAGGCTTCTCTGCACGCTTCTTCTGAATGACCTCCAAAGTAGCACCAACGATGGACCTTGAGTAAGGCTTCTTGGTTGCACGTCTCCTCTTCTTCACGGCCTCTTGAGCAGCATCCTGTAAGACTCACAAAATTAGCATCACTTACACAGAACCAAAACTATATTTAAAAAAAAAAAAAGGAATCAAGAATAAGAGTTTAATTAACCTTCTTGTGCTGTTTACGGTACATAGTGGTCCATGCAAGCTTGGAAGGCTTCAACTTATTGTGAAAATAATGCTTACATTTAGAGTTAATGAACAAAAACACCTGAGATGAATCATGAAGATAACAATCAGTATACAAAGAGACATTGAGCAAACAGATCATTTTTTGCAAAAAAAAAAAATTGAAGTAAAAAAAGGAAACCTGAGAGTCAGATCTGATAAATCTGATACCCCTGCCTGGGTAAATCTTGTGGCCACTGAATCGGCAAAGCTCAGTCCTAAAACGTCAAAAAAACATAATCAAAGGGCTTAGAGAATGTCAATTTAACATGTCTCAATCAAAACCAAACAGAACACACATAAAGCTATTTCATTTTGACAATGTCCGAAGTAATACTATGTAGTGGAATCACATTGGATCATAAGGGCAATGAGTGCAAACAGAAACACACGACTACGTATAGTTATTACCCAACATAAAAATCCAAACTTGTAGACCATTTTGACCATACAATAAGCAGAAGAATCAAACAAGGTCATTTACAATAATGCAAGCCCTATGAGCTAAAGCAACACGAAGAAATATTAAGAGAGAGAGAGATGAGAGTGATTACTTGAGAACCATGGCTCCGCCGCCGCGCTTAAACTTTTTTTTTTTACACTGGAAGCCCTAAAAATCAATCTAAGCAGTAGATAAACAGATTTGTATTTAAGGCAGATGGGTTTGTCTGAACCCTAGCTTTTTATAATGGGCCTCTTAGACCCATTTGAGAACCATAGTCAAGCCCATTAAAGAACATTTGCTGGCCTCTTAGATCCAAATACGCTCAGAACCGATATTTCTGATGTTAATAATACAATGTGGGTGTTTCAAAAAAAAAAAAAAATACAATGTGGTGTAGAAGTGAGACTAAACCAAAATACAGTAACCAAATTAAACCAAAAAACAATAACCAAAGTAAACCAAAATTACCCAGAGATATTATGTGGTCTCTTAACAGGGTTGGTTGGACCAGGGATCTCAATTTCATTATTTTCTTTTATTTTGAAATAGACGTTNAAAAAAAAAAAAAAATACAATGTGGTGTAGAAGTGAGACTAAACCAAAATACAGTAACCAAATTAAACCAAAAAACAATAACCAAAGTAAACCAAAATTACCCAGAGATATTATGTGGTCTCTTAACAGGGTTGGTTGGACCAGGGATCTCAATTTCATTATTTTCTTTTATTTTGAAATAGACGTTTAACTGCAAACTACTAGCTCGCAATATCACAACAGTAGACTTAAATTAGGAAAAGAAAAATCAAAGATCAACAGAATAAACTATCCATGTGGTGTTTGAACCAAAACAGTATGCATCAATCTACTGGAAAATCTCTCTGATTCATGTGGTAGTTGGCCAAAAAAGTGCTGGAACCACAACAATTATTGTGGCCGTACTCTGGATATGCAAAGTGCAGAGATCTCTTCAGCCAAAACGTTTGAAATCACACAGAAATTATGTGGTTAAAAATGAGTTTTGTCTTAAAATGTCTTTTTCTCAGTCAACTGTCTGAAGATGATGCCAAACATCAAGTGTCAAACAACCTTACCAAGAGTCCAAATCTGTTGCCTTCTCCGATTGGGAAACAACCAAATCATGTTCTGTTTTCTTGCTCTACTTTCATTGCACATGTGAGACTTAAGAGCCTTTTTTGTCTTTCTGGCAAGCATCCAAATATGCAATAATACAACGTTTGGTAGAAAAAAAAGAAAAATGCTAACACTTTCAAGTTTGATATAATCTTTTATTTTTCTGAAGATGGTCCAACTGATGCGATGGCCAAGGAACAGATATCACAAATGACTTGGGGTACAAGCTAACCCCACTCAACAGTACAAATCTAATTTCACAACTTAAAACAATGATAATGTTGGACAACCGAAATTATCCAATAAATCAAAAGAAAACACTTTGTTCACATATTCTTTAAACAAATTGAGGATGATTCACTGACTGCTGCAGAATCCTAAGAATCCCATGAACTCATGGTTATGTATCATCCTAATGCTATTCTCTATCCCAATCACTCCCATTGTGAGAGCACTGGCACATATGACTCCTGAGAGGACAAAGACGATGATGGAAGCTCTTCTGAGGATGGCCACAAGCTTTCTTATAAAGAACTGTCCCCAGAAACCGGCAAGGATCGATACCGACATCAAGTACATTGCTGCAAATTAAAACAAAACATCCATCATCAGTTTCCTTTGTTTTTGGCTTATTCTAAACGTTTTCCTCATGTTGTGTGATTCTAAAGAGATCTTACCGTATGGGATTGGGAACCTCTTGAGGAGATAGAACTCAACTACGGATAAGGACGACGAAAACATCATCACAAATGTAGCTGTCGCGCTAGCAACCTGAGAGATCAATGAAACAAAATGGTTGGTTCCAATTTAAATCATCTATATTGATAGGAATGTGTATGTGTGCGTGTGTGTTACCTGTGGGATGACTCCAATCTCAAGAAGCAACGGACCGAGAACAAACCCACCACCGGAACCAAGGAGACCACCTACAACGCCTCCAACGAGTCCACAGAGAGCACAGAAGATAAGACTTAGAGGAGTCCACTCTATTGTAGCCTCACAGATTGATTCAGTGTTTCCACTTCTTAGCCTCTTCTTGTTCTCTCTATACAATCTCACTGCTTCAAATCCATACACCCCCAAAGCCATTGGGAACTACAAAAAAGAAACAGAAAACATGGTTCAAATTTTTTGGAGATCTAGCTAAATGCCTGAGGATAAAGGTGTAACGACTTGATTCGATATTTAAGCGTAAGTAGCACGTTGTTCTCGAGAGAGTATGAGACGGGTGTTACGAAAAGGAACATATATGTTACCTGTAAGATGAAAAGCACCCAATATATTGTGCTGCAAACCTTGATTTCATTCTGTATAAACCAAAGAATTAGACTAATCAGCACTCATCACCATCAAGATTGAATAACCAAAAAGCTAGAACAAGAAGGAGATGACTTGCCTTGATAACTTGGATGAGCAAGAAAGCAGACCACACAGTGACTAAAAGCAGAAGCCGTTTCCACTTGAGGTTAGACCTTATTATTTCCTGTAAGCAAAACAAAAAAAAAACATGGTTAGTTCTTGAATCTTTATACCAGTCTTGAGGAGCCATTAAGTAGCTAATATCATGCTTACCAGTTCTGACTTCTCTTCTCTTGGATAAAGCGGCTCATACTCTGTGTCTATTAAAACTGCACAAAAATTAAAGTTAGATAGAATGTGTTGTAATCAGAATCATAAGCGTGAGGCTTTACTTACGTTCTCCCCTGGAGTTAACCGTGGAGCCTTGGTGCTGTTTGGCTATTTCATTCTGTTTAAAAAGAAACATTCAGTGATTCCTCCACATAGAAACAAGAACATTACTTGGTATTAAACGAGACCCTATACCTTCAACAAAGTCTCCTCCTTCCACATTTCAATGCCTTTAAAAAAAGATCTCGAAGAAGTACCAACGAAGAGAATAATGATGAGGACGGTGATGAGCCAGTAAGGGAAAACAACACTTAAAGAAACACCAACAGTGATTCCCAGAAGAAGCATCGGTTGAAATATTAGAGCAAGATCATAGTCCAGGATCGGTACTTCTTTTGTCGGATGACGTACTCTCACATTGTACCAAACCGATGACGCTGATGCTCCCATTATCATACCTTTCTCACACACACACACAAACAAACAAACAACAACAACATTAATTAAACCTATTAACAAATGTAACATTATCATTTAACAAAAAACTCTCTCTTACATTTAGAGATTGCAGCTGCAGATTTTGTATCAAACCCTAGAATGAGAGTGAGCATCGGAACGAATATTCCACCGCCTCCAACGCCACCAACGGTCCCACACGCAGATCCTAGAAACCCTATGAGAGTAGCCACCACAAGCNCCAATGAGAGCTGTCACACGTTTTTGGCATCTTGGACCAGGTTCCTTTTGCCTTTACAGCCTGTTCCAGCCTGTGTGGATAAGGCTCAGTCACTCTATCCATCCAAACGGTCATCTCTCCTAAGGTAAAACCCCTTTGGCCGTTTAATCCTTTCACCCGGGTAACTCCTCTCTTGGTCGAGTTGTGGATCGACCTGGACAGTACGGATGGTACGGTCAGTACGGCCTCTGTACGGCCTGGTCTATCCCTAACCTTCCTTCCCTTTGTCTTCACACTATCACATCCTCAACTCCTTAGAACATCTTCTCATATATTGATCAACTCATTTCAACAATGTTGTCTCGTGATCAACTGTAAACAAATGTCTCGTGAAGTACTATATGACAAATAATGTCTCGTGATCCACATATAAGTTGTCTCGTGATCCACTATATTCCAAATAAGCTTGAATTCAAATAAACAATTATATCAGAACATGTACCTTGCATTGTTTGTTTGTATCACGGGAGATTGATGAGAGTCACAAGATGAACTAAAGAGTCACGAGATGAACTAAAGACCAACTATAAGTAAGACACTTCTTCTTTCATAAACACTTGCACTTCTCCTTACGTTCATAACTTCTTCTCTCTTTCATATCTTCTTCTCTGTTTCATAACTTTATATCTCTTTTTTTAAAATTCAAAATAGCTTCTTCTTCCCATTATCATTACCATAAAGGTGATGATGATGAATTTGATACCGTATTTGATGATATATTTGAAGATCCTGATCCTATTCCCGAACCAAAAGAGCGAAAAAACGTATTTTTATCGAGAGAAACCGGGAAGAAGGCCACAACAACCTTTGGAATGATTATTTTAGCGACACTCCAACATACCCGCACAATTTGTTCCTGCGACGATTTCGAATGAACAAGTCATTGTTCTTATATATTGTGCATCGTCTCTCTACTGATGTTGAGTATTTTCAACCCAAAGAAGATGCAATCGGACGGTCTGGTATATCTCCTCTCCAGAAATGTACCGCAGCAATTCGTCAATTGGCGTATGGTGGTGGAGCTGATCCCGTAGACGAATATGTAAGACTTGGTGAAACAACATCTCGAAAATGTTTGCACCATTTTGCCGCCGGAATAATCCACTTGTTTGGCGATGAATACCTCAGACGTCCCACACCGGAGGATCTTCAGAGACTACTCCATGATGGTGAACAACAGGGATTTCCCGGGATGGTTGGAAGCATCGACTGTATGCATTGGGAGTGGAAGAATTGCCACACTGCCTGGAAAGGAATGTATTCACGAGGAACCGGAAAACCAACAATTGTGTTGGAGGCCGTTGCTTCATATGACCTCTGGATATGACACGCTTTTTTGGAGCTACAGATACTTTGAACGATCTTAATATTCTGGATAGATCACCTGTTTTTTATGACATTATTAACGGGAAAGCTCCCCAAGTAAACGTCTATGTCAACGGAAGGGAATACAATTTGGCGTACTATCTGACAGATGGTATCTATCCAAAATGGGCAACTTTTATTCAATCTATACGACTGCCACAGGGTGCGAAAAATTCTTTATTTGCTAAAACCCAAGAATCCGTTCGAAAAGATGTCGAACGTGCCTTTGGGGTCCTGCAAGCTAGGTTCGCCGTTGTTAGAAATCCTTCTAATTTATGGGATAAAAACAAAATATCGAATATTATGAGAGCATGTCTCATAGCCCATAATATGATTGTCCAAGATGAACGGAACTCAAACACTCTTGAAGAATTTCAAGATGAGGATTTTACATATACCGTTAAAAAGGCTACAAAACCCGGCAATATAATTGCTCGTCATAAAGAAGTTCAGGATCCACATATCCATCAACAATTAAAAAAAGATTTGATTGAAAATATATGGGATAAATTTGGACATCTTCCAAATAACATATAATGTTATTTGCTTTCCATGAATTAAATAAAATGTTTGTCTGATTTTATTTATGATTTTTGTAAAAAAAATTTCACAACTTTGTAATTTTCCTTATGTTTTTAATTTTAATGTTATATGTATTTTTATTTTAAACTTCTCTTTAATGTCATTAATTATTAAAATAATTTGTCATTAATTATTAAAAAAATTAATTTATTTACTAAGGGACTTTCTAAAGTCCCACCAATAATCTAATTTTTGAGGGAAAATCCTTAACTTTGTCCTTAACTCCAAATTAATCATAAAGTATTCTAAGGACATAAAATCAATTCCCACCTATAATGTTGCTTTTAGGATAGGGTTATTAGCGGAATATAAGAACCTGTCTCTTAACTTTTAACTAAAAAAGCTAAGAACCGGCTCTTAAATAAGAGATTTAAGAACCGGTTCTTAATTTTTTTAGTTAAAAATTAAGAAACGGGTTCTTATATTCCGATAATAATTCCAGCTTAAGAACTCCCCATTAATCATGGTCTAAGCAGGTGAGTTTTTTTACATCCTAAAATAAAAGTGTTTAAATTTCTATAACGTAATCTTTATATAATATATAGTATTATAAAATCTCAACTAAATTGATTATAGCTAAGATAAAATGTCAAAAATAAAAGTCATAAGATGCTGGGTTAAAAAAGTGACATAACAACGACTGTGTGTTGGTGTTTCATAGAATATTAATATGTTGGTGTTTTAAATGACTACACATATCCTTTTAACTAAGCTTTTGTCATTTCTTTTAATTCAAATAACTACACCAATTAGAACGTTCTTATTAGCATATATAACCTATTTAGCAATAACAAGAGAATGATTGCATGTATTCATCTTCTTGTTTTTTTGGGGGGTGAGTGGCAACACCACCACCACGCATCACCAGACACGTTGTTAAAGAAAATAGAAAACCGCTAAAAAGGAGAAAAAAAAAACAGATATCAAAGATCAATTCTTATTTCTGGAAATCAAACCTCTATGGATTTGTTTCTTAAGATCAGACGTATAAATTCAACTTTTTCAAGATCTTCACCATCATTCTTGATCGCAGGTCAGTATCTTCGTCTTGATTTTCGATTGCATCTCATAGGTCAGATTCTTACATTCATGTTAATCTGCATCAATTTGTCAGAATGTCCAAAATCTAACACATTGTATAAGGAAGTATATATCCTTAATGTCATTTCTTGTATTGTCTTTCTCATTAAAAACGTATTGCAAATGGTTTGATTATTGTATCTAGATTATGATTCATGTGTATGTTAGACATCTCTTCTTGTGGTTACATGAAAAGTATTTGTAATTATTGTCTTGTTTTGTAGATTAATGGCTGATTAAAAGGATCATTACACATAAACATGACTTCATCTGGGAGGAGAAGCATAAGACGAGGCTCATCAGCCTCCAAGAAACCGGTTCTCCACGCCCAAGAAAGCGGAAACAGTAGCTTTAACGGAACCACCTCCCCTAAACCCGGTTCACCTCTCCCTGAACCGGTCTCCGACATCGAAAGAACCGTCAAGAAGCTACGCCTATCCAAAGCCCTCACCATCCCCGAGGGAACAACCGTCTTCGACGCATGTCGAAGAATGGCCTCTCGCCGCGTCGACGCTGTCCTTCTCACCGACACAAGCGCTCTCCTCTCGGGCATCGTCACCGACAAGGACATAGCAACAAGAGTGATCGCAGAAGGGCTAAGACCAGAACACACTCTAGTCTCCAAAGTCATGACGAGAAACCCTATCTTCGTCACGTCAGACTCCCTCGCCATACAAGCCCTCGAGAAGATGGTCCAAGGCAAGTTCAGACACTTACCAGTAGTAGAAAACGGCGAAGTCATCGCTATTCTAGACATAACAAAATGTCTGTACGACGCCATCTCTCGCATGGAGAAAGCAGCAGATCAAGGAAGCGCCTTAGCTGCTGCTTATCCATTCATCGAAACGTTGAGAGACCATATGTTCAAACCAGCCTTATCCACAATCATCACAGAACACTCGAAAGTAGCACTCGCCTCTCCCTCGGATCCCGTCTTCGTAGCTTCGAAAAAAATGCGTGACCTAAAAGTTAACTCAGTGATCATTTCCGTGGGGAACAAGATACTCGGCATACTAACGTCAAAAGACATTTTAATGAGAGTAGTGGCGCAGAATCTCTCCCCCGAGCTAACGCTCGTCGAGAAAGTAATGACGCCAATCCCCGAATGTGCGTCTATGGAGACAACGATCGTCGACGCGTTACACATCATGCACGACGGTAAGTTTCTGCACCTTCCGGTTCTAGACAAAGACGGATACGCGGCGGCATGCGTCGACGTGCTGCAGATAACGCACGCGGCTATCTCCACCGTTGAGAACAGCTCCGGAGCGGTTAACGATATGATGCAAAAGTTTTGGGACTCGGCTCTCACGTTGGAGCAGCATCCACCTGAGGATTACGAGACGCATAGCGATGTGTCGGCGACGTTGTTGAACTCGGAGGGAGGAGGAGGAGGGAAGTTACAGTCTCAAGGGAGTAGTGTGATGAGTTTGTTTGCGTTTAAGTTTGAAGACCGTAAAGGGAGAGTGCATAGGTTTAACGCGACGGGGGAGAGTTTTGAGGAGGTGGTGAGTGGTGTGATGGAAGGGTGTGATGAGGTTGTGGATTCAGTGGGGGTGCAGATAATGTACGAAGATGATGAAGGCGATAGGGTTTTGATAAGTGGGGATAGTGATGTTGTTGCTGCTGTTGGTTTTGCTAGGTCTTTGGGGAGAAAGGTTTTGAGGTTGCATTTGGATTTTGGTGAGATGGTGTGTGTTGAGATGGTTAAAGATTTGTCTGAGGGGAGTTGTGGTGGTGTAGGCAGGGGTTTGGTTTGTTGGAGGAGTGGTGTTGTGGCTGGGGTTATTGTCTTGACGAGTATAGGGTTTTTTGTTTTCTTGAAACGTTCCAGGAAGTGATATGTTACTGCTAATTATTCTTTTTGAATTTTTGGTCCCATGAACTTTGTAAAGCAGTTATAAAACTTGTTCCTTGATAAAAATTTAAAAACACATGATAGGTTTTCAATTACAAAACTTGTTTTTTTTATCAACTACCTCCATATATCAAATTAAGTTTGGACCATAGGCTCTAATTCTGTAGAATGGTGTTCAATGCTTACATGAAAAATAAAATGAAGTAGTTAAATAATGCAGGCTGTGGGGTTCGAACCCACGCGCACTTATGTGCAGAAGAACTTAAGTCTTCCCCCTTAACCACTCGGGCAAACCTGCAATTGCTAACAGATCATTTATGTTATTTATAAAGGTAATACATGATACAATCTCACATTCAAGTTCAAGAATCTATTGATAAGGTTTACTTCAGCTCTCTTCTGTCTCTGTCTCTGATTATATCTTTGCAAGAAGCATATGCCTACGTGAAGTCAATCAGGCCTGGAGTAAAATTAGCTACTGCCCAATGGAAGGTAATCAACAGGTCATTTTCTTTGTTCTTCTTCATCCTCTGATTCTTAAATGCGTCTGCAGGCCGTTCTTGAGTACTACCATTTAATGGTGCTAAAGAGTCAGAGTTCCTTAACTGATGCAACTTCAGCTTTGATCCCAAGAAATGTAAAGCAGGTTTGTTCTGGGAATGTGGTTGTGTTTGAGGATGGATCGATGGTGGTAGTGACCCACTCGGATGTAGAGGGCTATGATGATGACTCAAAGTCAAAGAGGTCAATGAATGTTGCTGGTAACGAGTTATGGGTGAAAGGGGTGGGGCAGGCTGCATTGGCGAGGATCTCGTGCTTGTGGCTTGGCTTGCGTGAGAACCACAAACTTTCCATGAGTGGTATAAGAGTCGACATTTCTCTCTACTAATGATGATAAATAAAGAATGATGCAGGTGGATATTCCTTTCTCCCGAGTGACAAAAGTCAATAAAATAAATAAAACTGATCAGATTAGGTATAGAAGAAAGCTAGGGTTTGTAAATTCTGGAAACATAAACAAAAGACTTTTTTTTGTTCTGTAATTAAAAACTAACTTGTCCCTCATTAACCTTTGATAAGGAAAAAAACATGAATTAATTCTCCTTTTCAAGTATCATAATCAGTCTTTGTAGTTTGTAACCCCTTGAGAATAATAAAGATTGAACTAAAAGTTTACTTCAACATAATAATGCAAGGAAGGAAATGGTATCTGAGTACGGGAATTTTAAAACAGTTTTTGATCTCTCACTTCAGAAATGAAGATCTCTGACACACACCATGGCTAATGTTCTTCTCTCGGCTTCTTGCATCTTCTTCTTTTGTATTCTGGCGCTTTTTCTTGTGCCTTTAGCAGCGGATGCTTTTGCTGCCGCTGCATCTGCTGCCGCTTTTGCCGCTTTTTCCGCTTTTGCCGCTTTTTCCGCTTTTGCCGCTGCTTCTGCTGCTGCCGCCACCGCTGCCTCCGCTTCTTCCAATGCCTCCACTTCTGCTGCTGCCGCCGCTTCTTCTGGGAATTCTTCTTCTAGCTGTGCCTTCTGCAGGATGATACTGCATTTGTCCATGGTCTTGGGGGATATCAGACCGTATTTTATACACAGCGTATCAAGTGCAAACATTCTCCATTGCCTGCTCAGAGGCATCAACAAATATAATCAAAAATTTGGATACTCCATTTGGGATATCATATGATGAGTTGATAAAAAAGATTATTACCAGGAAAGTTTAGGAGTGATCAGCTCTTTCGCATGATGTTTTACGAACTGTTCACATGCCCAAGGAACATGTTTATCCACGTACACACTGCCCAAAAAGTAATCATGGCATAACAAAAGTGAGTTTAGTGGTGGATCACTCTTTATCTCAAATCTTTCTTAAAACATAAGATGCAAGTAGAATCATATTGCTACCTTTGCTCACCCATGAATGTGTTCCAAAGCCCCATAAATCTCTTCTCATCATCGCTCGCATCCACCAACCGATCAATCTTCTGTGAAATTTCGAAAAAAGAAGAACACAAAAATGCCTCTGGTGTAAGCTATGCTATTTCATAACAATTCAATGAAAATTTAAAAAAATACAAAACCAATGAAATACCATGCGTTCTTGAAAATCTTTAAATTCTTTATCATTTTCATTATCGCTGTCCGCATCAGACAGTACTTCTTCCAGGGTCATTGGCTTCAAAATGCAACTTATTTAGTTAGTATAATAAAACAATTAGACAGCATGGTTTCAAGAAAATCAAGAATTTGTAGGAAACTGAACCACCTGCAATGTTTTAGAGTGATAGAACTGCCGACTCCTAAGAAGATCGGTTCTGGAAATTAACAATGTATAATAGTATTGGTTAGTAAAATCATAAGGATGAAGATTCTGTAGAAACAAAGTAGCACAAAGAACATTATAACCTTTCAGCCTCGAGCCGCCGTGGATTTAACCTTTTTCTCCCAATAGCACGAGGCCCCTTAGCTCTAGAAGACTGACCTATCTCTGGTTGAGTTATTGTCTGAATTTCACTAGTCTGTCCCGACAAGCGAGTTCTTGCTAGGGAGGATGTGATATTATCACCGTTCACATGAGGAATTTCATTTGCTTTGTCACGAGGGACATCTTCTGAATACATCTCAAAAATCTTACAACATTTACGTCCCTTAGGACCAGCTCTTTGGCCTCGCATACAGGATTTCGAGCTGCATGAATTATGGTTTGACTAGCTCTAAGAAAATGATGATGAATCATAGCTAAGAAGTAGAGTAAATAGTTTGAGATCTTACCGATAAAAGTAGATATTAACACGATCGTGCTCCTCTAAATCATAATTTACTACCTGTTATATATTTAAAAGAATTCATTATGGTAGAGTTCATAATGACGACAAAAATAAATTATTTTCTGAACCCACTTAAAATGTTGCGTAAGTATCAAGTTTTACATATACTAACCCCATTTTTGAATGCATCAGGTTTCACGGAGACATCAAACATCGGATGACCATTCTCCGACAGCTAAAACATGCAAGAGTACTTATGATATATCACAAGAAAACTTGAAAAGACTTATGTGTATGAGTGTATCCTAAAATACAACGTACCCGAAAGTTAA
>QGKV02000649.1:4984747-5019717 GCA_003260655.2 Brassica cretica | reverse complement strand
GTCAAATAAGGCATGCGATGACGTCAAATGATGTTTCACGCCCTGCAGATAGCATGAAATATTCAGATCCTTATTGTTTAAAAATGAAAGATATGATTAGAAAGTTTGGTTCTAGGACCTACCTTGAGGCTTCCACATTTCATTCGGCAAAATGGGCAAGAAGTCCTTTTCACAACTACATTTTCAAATGTGTGTAGATAATTAATACAATTGTTAGGGAAAAAACAAAACAGATTCTGAAGCGAAACCAAGTAAAGACTCACCTTGGGATCTCAGTATTATGTTGTTACAATTCATGTAGTTGAAAATTGTGATTCCACTTAGATTTGCCCTAAGAAAAATAAAAGTGTGCCATGAGAAGAGAAGAAGCCATTCATTTTATCTAGGAAATAGAAGGGAAAAAAGATCTAAAATGCAACAACATAAATTAAGTTTTTTTGCTTGAAAATCGATACTTAAAATTTATTCCAAAAAGTTTAGGAAGAGTTCATAAATTCTATGATTGTAATGATAATTTTGGAAAAGAAAACACACATGTATAACGTTTTAAAATAGTTTTAAATTAGAACAGTGATAAACTAATAACGAAGAAGAGATTCATACATCTTATTTTTCCTCGCCTGTATTTTGTAACTCAAACACCTTGGAAGGAAACGTGGCTGCATGAAAAATAATAAAAGCTTGTAGATGCAATAAAATGGTTCTGATTTCTGAGTTAGAATAAAAAATGTTATAGGAAAAATAGAGAAAGATAATGCACACCTTGTCTTGTGTAAAAGCTTGAAGAATGCCGTACAAGGTAATTGGTTTGCCATATAATGAGATAACTTCCTTATCTTCCTCCGTTAAGGGCTTAACGCCAGCCATCTGCTTGATTAGTTTGAAACTGTCACGCAAGCTGTTTAACAGCAACAAAGAATCATTAATAAGCATAAATAGAGTAAAGAATAGTGCAGTGACTGATTTCTATGTTCCCAATTTTTAAACACCGTAGAATTTGTTAAGATAGACGAACCGAGATCTTAAAATCTGATAAACAAACAAGCTATTGGTAAACCAAAAAACTAATACGAATTTTTTTTTACAAATAATAAGATATATCTATTCTATTAAAATAGAAATCATGACATTTTTCATGTACAATTTTTTAATTTGGACTATTTTTTAAAATTTTTATTAAATGTATTTTATTAAAAATAATAACACATAAAATATTTAAACTAATTTAATTATAATATATTTTGATATCTTTTCATTATAAATATAAAATATATATTAAAAATTCAACGAATCTGTTTGCAAAAATTTTAACAAGATCTTAATTTTCAAACATTATATGTAAATATTTTATCTAATTTCCTAATTAGTTTTGAAATATTATTACACATTAATATATTCAGTTATCGTATATAAAATAAAAAATAAAATTTTTTCTTATGTTTATCTATATAATCATAATCAATCGTATTGAAAGAAATTTATTATATTGAGCTAAATATTGTAAAATTATATTAAATCAATAATTTTATATATAATTTATTTTCATAATTATAAATATTTTATGTTCAAAAATATAATACATTGGTAAGACGAGTCAACNAAACATTATATGTAAATATTTTATCTAATTTCCTAATTAGTTTTGAAATATTATTACACATTAATATATTCAGTTATCGTATATAAAATAAAAAATAAAATTTTTTCTTATGTTTATCTATATAATCATAATCAATCGTATTGAAAGAAATTTATTATATTGAGCTAAATATTGTAAAATTATATTAAATCAATAATTTTATATATAATTTATTTTCATAATTATAAATATTTTATGTTCAAAAATATAATACATTGGTAAGACGAGTCAACTTAGTAAACTATATAATATATGTATAAAAATTGACATGTATTTCATTAAAACTAATATAATCAATCATCTTAAAATAAAATTATTATATTGAAAAAAATGATTAGTTTATATTAAACTGATACATTTTTAAATTTTACTTTTCATAAATATAAAATATTCATGTTAACAACTTAACATCAGCAAACTATATAATAGATGTATAAAATTAAGATTTTTATATATGCAATAATATATTATCTAAAATGAATAAAATAAAACAATATTGCTAAAAGGAAATCCAGTTTTGAAACACGGGTCAGAATTTAGCATAAATTAAATACAAAATAATTTTTAAATATTTTGTTTCGTACATATATTAATTTGTTTAATAACTAAGTGCAAATACAATAAGATAAATATATAATAAGAAGCAATAAATATATATAATGTTTTTAAACAATTGACTAAATACAACATATAAATTATAAAATTATTAAATATTGTATCTGAGATGTTATATAAATATTTAAATATATGATTAACTTTAAAAAAATGTATACTACTAACAATCTAAAATAAATATCTACATATATAAAACTGAAAATAAACATCCGCTCACTTCGCGGGTCGAGATCTAGTCTTATATATTAAAACAGAAGTCACAACCTTGATTCATGTGTGATTTTTTTAAAAAAAATGGATCTAATGGACATATTCCTAGAAAGTCATGTTACATTTAATCTGTAATCTTATCATTTAAATTTTGGGCATACCAGAAATTTTTATTGAGCTATCAATAATTAGATTTAAACAATAGATGATCCATTGGATTTATAGATAGTATAAATTAAATAGATATAATTTAATGTTGTAATACTGTAACTCCATATGTTAATTATTTAAATAACATTTCTATGATATTTATATGTATATAATTTATATTCATAATTAAATTACTACACCAATTAATAAATATAAAGCAACTTAATCCATCTATTAACTATTTTATAAATTATAAAATTAAAGAATAACATATATTCATGAATTTTACAACAACTTTAACTTAGTAAAACAAAATATTAGACTAATATATATAAACCAATAAATAATTTCATACTTTAATATACATATTTAAATTAGAATATGAAAAATAATTCAATATATTTATCAAGTATGAGACGAATTGAATTATATATAATTAATTGATATAATAATAAAACAAATTTTGACCAATATAAAAACTAAAAAAAAAATTGTACTATAATTAGTGATTTAAAATATAAATAAAATTAATACGGGGTGGGTTATGTAGATGAATCATCTTATTTTTATAAAATTATATTTATNATACTTTAATATACATATTTAAATTAGAATATGAAAAATAATTCAATATATTTATCAAGTATGAGACGAATTGAATTATATATAATTAATTGATATAATAATAAAACAAATTTTGACCAATATAAAAACTAAAAAAAAATTTGTACTATAATTAGTGATTTAAAATATAAATAAAATTAATACGGGGTGGGTTATGTAGATGAATCATCTTATTTTTATAAAATTATATTTATGTAAATTTTAGTTTAATTATCTATACTTTAAAAATAATGTTTTTATAAAATTACATATGTTTATACTTTAAAAATAATGTTTTTATAAAATTACATATGTATTTTAATATTCATTAAATAAAATTTTGAATTTTATCTTGCCCTTTTGAAAACGTGGGTCAAAATCTATTTTATCAACTGTTTTTTGAACTATCAAAAAGTTATAACGGTTTAACTAAAATTGACCCCAATAATTATTATTTTTAATATAACTGTTTTGGTTTAATTAAAATCTATTACTTGCATTTTGATTTAAAATAAATACTAACAGATTATAACCATAATCAGTAAAATCTATTACCTATTATAAAAAAATGAGCCTAACAATACATACATGCAAAGATCATATGCATTTAGACCGTGATAAAATTTAAATAGGATTGAGATTAATCTTATAAATTTATAACTATATGTAAAAACAAAAAACTCATGTGCATACTATCATATCAATATTTAGATGCATAAATTTGTTTCATGGAGTATTCATTATCAATGAAAACAGAACAAAAATTATAACACTTAAATTATCTTTAAAATCTGATGTCGTCAACAATTATATGTGGACACGAAGATCATACTATCATCACATAAGATCCCAATAACCCAAAACATTAAATGGTAATAGTGTATTTTTGTTGTGTTTTGTAAAACAAAAACATAACATGTTTAACGAGGTTATAACCAAGTATAACTTTAAATGACATGAAGTACTTGCAAAGTGAGATAATGGAAAAAGAGAGATATTGTTAAAATTCATACATGTCTATAAATCATTACTAAACCTAAACATGCAATCTGTAATAGATTTTTTCTTTAAATTGACAATTGACGGTAGAATAAAAAATTGTTCATACGGATTTAATCAGAAAATATGTAGAGATTTGATTTACTTACTGATCTTGTTACACAGTTAAGAGCAGTTTACGTTGCACACGAACGAAAAACTTTGAGATATTATATTCTCCGCTAAAAAGATTTGGTGCGGCGGATTGTGCATGTCAATAGATGATATTTATAAGACATAATAGCACTTCTAAACCCTACATCACTAAGTTTTTGGACCTTAATTTTATTTTGGCCCAATATAAACCCAATAGAATCACAAAGAAAAGAGTGGCTATGAACTTAAGTTTCCGAGTTTAGATTTAATTCTAATATATCAGAGCTAACTATATTATGATATAACAAATAAAAATATTAGAAAAAATAATTCACATTTAAAAATAACTACAATTTCAATTAAGTAACATGTTCTTAAAAACCAAATAGTCCAAAAACATTGCTTGTGAAAAAGGAAAAATTAAAATATGAGATATTATCCCAAAAGATATTAATTAATTGAATATTTGTTCTGATCTTGGCTTTTGAACTACCAAAATTTGGTCGAATATATTTAGAACTAGGGGGGTGTCCGCGCTTCGCGCGGAATATTGTTTTATTATTGGTAAGAGCATGATTTTTTTTTTGGATAATGTAATTATGTTATAGTTTTTATTTGTTAAGATCATTATTTGATGTTTTTAGTTTGTTATGTAGTAGGTGATAAGTTAATATATTTTGCATTTTTTTTTTGAATAATGTGTTGTTGTGTGTATAGTACTTGTTAGTAGTCAAATGAGCCTCTAACGTAAACTAATATTGAATTTCAATAACTTTGCATCTACGCATTTGTTGATTCTAAGATTAACGGTTTCATCGTCAAAATTGTATCATATTTTTTTCATATTTTTGAAAATTATAATTTTTAAGATGTTTTTTGTCTTCTCCCCATATTTTAAACTTGAGCCCTCACCGTCTATGTATTTCGTTACATTTCTGGTGTGCGGTGCTTCTCACCATCACCGGAAAAAGACNAAAAAAAAAAAAAAGGATACCAACGATTCTGGTTACAACTCCACAATCTTATATGCAATTTGGTTTGAGTGTCTCACTAGTCATGTTCCCACAGTGTCACACATATGACCTTTAGTTTGCATTCGAACCAATCAAGCCCATCGAACAGGTTTACCGACAAAACCCAACGTCTGTCATTGGATATAATAACTATCACGCACGAGATATAAAGAATAAAGCCGAAATCAGAATATAAAAAAAAAAAGCTGCTCTCTCTCATAGAGGCAGAGCTATCTCAGGTCTCTTACAAAAAGTAAAGCAACTTTCTCCCCAAAAAGGGTTCAAACCATAAACAGAAAAAAACAACAGAGAAAACAGAACCAAACGTAAAATGTTTTATTTAAGCAAAATGAGCAAACACAAGTCTCATCTTCTTCTCGTCACAAAGGAGAAACCACTTTGCTACTAAAAAAGTTGCACTGTCTAGTAGGGCTCCACAGGTTTGCGGAAGTTAGCTCCAGCGTATACAGCTTCTGATCCCAACTCCTCCTCAATACGCAAAAGCTGTAACCGAACATATTAGTCAATAACAAAAGTTAAACTATGCTTTTGATTCTTGCTTAGATCAATTTGGTTTTATGGATGTTTAACCTGGTTGTACTTGGCAAGACGCTCGGATCTGCAAGGAGCTCCCGTCTTGATTTGTCCCTGTAAAGAGAGAATCAAATACGAATCAGACAAACAATGAACTGTTGCTTTGGAATTTGGCTTCTAAATGGGTTTATAACTTACAGTGGACAAGCCAACAGATAGATCAGCAATGAAGGTGTCCTCTGTTTCACCACTTCTGTGGCTGGCCATCACTCCCCATCCTGCTCTCTTAGACATCTTCACTGCCTCAATACTCTCGGTCACTGACCCGATTTGGTTAACCTGTTGCCCCAAGATTTAGTCAGTAACTATTGAAAGGTTATATAATCTGAATTAGGATAATATGGATTGGGAGGTACCTTCAAGAGAAGAGCATTGCAAGACTTTTCTGCAATTGCCTTAGCAACCCTCTGGAATAAGAAAGAGTTAAACAGAGATAAGCACTTTGAGCGAGAAACAGACATAAAGTAGTAAGAACATCTGATTAGGTTTACAAACCTTGGGGTTGGTGACCAACAAATCATCACCGACAATCTGAACATTGTCTCCACACTCAGCGGTCATCTTAGCGTAGTGCTCCCAGTCATCTTGGTCAAATGGATCCTCAATAGACACAATTGGGTACTCAGAGACAAAGGATTTGTAGAGGTCCTTTAGTGCATCACCAGAAATCTTCTGAGAGCCATTGTTGTTCTGCAGAGAAACAAACATAGCAGGAGCTCGAAGTAAGAGCTTTGTCCTTGTGTTTTTATCGAATGTAGAAAGAGAAAGCAATTAATATGGAAAGAGAAGTTCAACCTCTTCTTTGAAGTTCAAGTCGTAGGTCTTGTCTGATGAGTAAAACTCTGAAGCGGCAACATCCATTCCAATGACAACCTTGCCAGTGTAGCCAGCCTTTTCAATGGCAGTCTTAAGCAATTCAAGACCTTCCTTGTTTTCCTGAATGTTTGGTGCAAAGCCACCTTCATCACCAACGTTTGTGGCATCCTGACCATACTTCTTCTTAATCACAGACTGGGAAGAGCATAAAAAGACATGTAAGTTAACAGGATTTAACTAAAGTCACAGCAGCTGTAATAGGAACATATAGTTTGCATATCATTTATGAGGGCATGTCAAAGACCACAATGATTTGAGGGTTTACCTTCAAGTTGTGGTAAACTTCAACACCCATTTTCATGGCTTCTTTGAATGAAGAAGCTCCAACAGGGAGAATCATAAACTCCTGCAAACATCAACAGCCTATCAGAAACATTCAACGGTGCAAAAGTTTGATATTTGACAAGTCAATGGAAAAAGAATCACAACGAACGTGCCTGCATAGCGAGCTTGTTTCCGGCATGTGATCCACCATTGATGACGTTGAAGGCAGGAACAGGTAGAACAATCTTAGGGTTACCAGCAAGATTGGCAATGTGCTGCATCCAAAAACCACAAAAAAAGGAAAAGCTTAGAAAATCTAGCACCAGAAAAAACAATTAGCAACAGTTTTCCTATAAGTCTCAAGATCATCATCCTACCTTGTAGAGAGGAATGCCACTGACAACGGCCCCAGCCTTGCAGACCGCAAGAGACACAGCAAGGATAGCATTAGCCCCAAGCTGAACACAAAAAAAAAAAAAGAAACAAGATGGGTCAGAATCGTCATTCATGATTAAGTGAATAAATAAAACACGAAATTATTTATTAAATCACCTTTTGCTTGCACCAACCCCACTCGTTCTGGGTTCCATCAAGTTCATGGACCATGAAGTTGTCAATAGCAGTCTGCTGAGTCGGGTCCTGCAAGAAACAACAAAAACCAAAAGTTTTATAACAGCTTCAAAAACAAATACGATGCACTGAACGTAAAATCAAATAGAGACACACCTTTCCAATCAATGCTGGGCCGATGATGTTGTTCACATTGCCAACAGCCTAATGACATCAAACCAATACCAAATCAGACTCAAAAAAAGTTCATACTAATATCAAACAAAAAAAAAAAAAAACACAATGTCTAACCTTAGAAACACCCTTTCCAAGGTAGTCAGAGCCACCATCCCTGAGCTCGAGAGCCTCGTAGATACCAGTGGAAGCTCCACTAGGAACCGCTGCTGTTACCTTGACACCAGTGGATGTGTGTACATCAACCTGAAACCATCATCAGATAAAACCAATACAATCTTTCTCAGCACGAAGTTCAAATACTATCACGATCTAAACATATCCAAATCAAACAGATCCGCCGCAAGAATCATCTCAAAACTACGAAACGCAATCGATATTCACATAAAAGGAATAAACATAAAAATCAAAGTTCTATTCACGATCAAAAACGCAGATTCTCATTCACTTAAGCTCAAAAGGGAGAGGAGATTAATAACCTCGACGGTGGGGTTGCCACGGCTGTCGAAGATCTGCCTAGCTTTAACGACGGTGATAGTGGCCATGGTTCGAGAGTAGATCTAGAAGATCGGCGATGAGTACGAGAGGGTTTAGTGAACGGTTACAGTAGATGATGAATATATAAAGGGGAATCGAGTCAGGGACAGCCGTTGGATTGTTTTAATATGAACCGTTGGATGATAAGTTAGGTTCAAGAGAAGATGACAAAACGATGTGCTGCACGTCTTTTGCAAACGAGGAAAGGTTTTTTTTTTTTTTTAAGTTTCTTTGCTCCCTTGTCCAAGTAATCGAATATTCGACTAGCTTTTTTCTTTCCTCTGAAATTTCATGAGTGGAATATTCGGCTAGTTTTACAACTCTAGAAACATATTAAAGTCAAATCAATATTTGGGTCTTGATTTTATTCCATTTTTGACTATGTGTGTGTTTCCTCTCTCTCTCTTTTTTTTTTAGCATGTTTCATATCGTTTTTATAGCTAAGAAACATATTTTTCAATATCGTTTTATGTTAAGAACTTCATAAGTCTTCTGCTGTATTTTTCGTATTGGGCTTTTGTGCTCGCCCATAAACCTCTGTAATCAAACACAACAATTCAATATTTTAGCCCAAATATTACAGCCCATTTAATATAACTTTTAAAAAGCGGACATCACAAAAAGTGTAAAAGGTTTCGAGTCTTTTTGACTAACAACACCATTGGATGCCCTTGGAATAATAGAATCTATACCTCAGTATCCAATGAGCCGCAAAAGGTTAATTGAATGGGATTTAACCTCGTGAAACTAAACTTGACATGACTTTGACTCTATAAAAATACATCATAGTTTGTCGATCATAATCAGAATAACAATGGCTGATGAAGAGAACAAGAACAGCATCGTTGTTGCACCCGAAGATGAGTCCACATGTGACAAAGAAGAAGCAGAACAGGAGACAGAACTGAGTTCTATTCTGGATAAACTTAGTTTAGATCCTAAGAAAGAGAAGCAGAAGAAGAAACTCTTGGTCTTAAGTCTGAGTGGTCTACTTCTTCATAGAGTTCATCGGAGAACTAACCGCAAAACTCCCAAGAACAGATCTCCTGATGCTTCTTGTGGCCCAAACCTAGGTAACTTATTTTTATTAATTTCCAATTTTATTATTTTAATCTATTAATTATATTTGTTTGTTTAGTGTATAAGAGGCCATTTGCTGAAGAGTTCATGAAGTTTATTCTCGAGAGATTTGAAGTTGGAATTTGGTCCTCTGCTTGCGAGTTAGTCCCTTCATTTTTCCATCTCTTGAAATTCAAATTAATTTTCATTTTAATATGATTCCTTATGGTTTTGTCTTTTAGGAAAAATGTTGATATAGTTCTAAACATTGTTCTTGAAAATCTTCAAGATAATCTTCTTTTTGTGTGGGTAAGACTCTTATGATATTTTTCTTTTGAACAAAAAAAAAAGTCTTATGATATATATCTGAGTATGTGTTTTTATTTAAGCATTATCTTATATTCTACTTTGCTATAGGACCAAGAAGAGTGTACTGACAGTGGAAGTACGACATTACATAACAGTGATAAACCTATGTTTTTCAAGGATCTCTCTAAAGTGTTTAAGTACTTCAAAGGCTTCTCTGCTTCAAACACTATCTTCATTGATGATGAACCATACAAAGCTCTTCTTAATCCTGTAAATTTACTTTCTAGGTAATGTTATTTACTAGTTTAGTTTTTTATCCTTACTTGATCTTTATGTGAATGCATGCAGGACAATACAGGTGTGTTCCCAGTGAGTTACGATCCTACAGACAAGAACGATGACTTTCTTGGTATATGATCGTTTTATCTGAACTTTTGACGTTTCCATGTCAAGTCCTTTTTGGTTATGATTGGTTTGGTTTTGATCCTCCTAGATCCAGAAGGAGAGTTCTGTTCTTACTTGGATGATCTCGCAAGTTCGTCAGATGTTCAAGATTATATTAAAGAGCATTCTTTTGGTCAGCCCATGATTGATTCTTCTCATCCGGACTGGTCTTTCTACAGCAAAGTCATAAAGGATTATTACCTTGCATATGTTTGTTAGTCTAGTTTTATTAATATTTACTCTGTTCTTTAGTTTTTTCTTTTTTTTTTTTTNTCTTGTAAGCTTTTCATATTGGGAGATGTCTCAAACGAGTGGTGGGACATCCAATGCGGCGCTGGAAGCCACTTCCCTTTGGGACAAGCTGTTTGCATCAACGGGAAAATCTATTACAAAGCAAGGAAAATAGACTGGACTCATGTTTTGGTGAGTTTCGATGTTAAGCATGAGGTATTTAATCATGTTCAGACTCCGGAAAATCTGTCGTTGTCTGGTGACCTTGGAGTTTCGATTATTGTAAACTACCATGGGAAGTTAGGGTGCGTATGTCCAAACAAGTTCAGCCTGAACACAGTGGATGTTGATATGTGGGTTATGCAGGACGCTGAGAAGCAAGAGTGGTCGAAGGTTACATTCTTAGACATGCTTCACGGTTTACCGAGTTTGAATATCAGATTTGCGGGTGTCACTGATCCTGGAGGCGAAATCGTTCTAGTCCACAAAGATTATCTCAGTGAGTTGGCACTAAATGTTTATTATTATGATCCGAAAACAAATGGTCTTAGAAGAGCTGAAATCCAGACTACAACATCGTTATATAGAGTAAGGCCTAGTGAAAATGTTACAATCAGGGCTGTCACGGATCATGTTGAGAACATCATGCGTTTGTAACTCTCTGCTTTAGTTTTGGAATATTAAATAATACTAGTGATGTGTCCGCGCTTTGCGCGGATTGTTTGATATTTTTTGTTGTTAATTTTGTGGGTTTATTTAGTAGTTAAACATAAATGTAAACAATGAAGATTTTAACATGTAACATGTATTTAACAGTGAATAACTCCTAGGACTGCTCAGAACAACAGAGCTGCAGGCGTAAAATATGCCAAGCAAGGCCTGAATTAAATTAATGCCTGGTATTGACAACTAAACATCTGACTTTAACATAAACTGGATTTCAAGGTTATCAAGTGTGAAGAATTTAAATGGGAAGGTTATCAAGTGTGAAGAATTTAAATGGGAAGGTTATCCAGGTTGCATGTTGACATAATTTACAAAAGAAAAAGGTGTATGATGATTGGTTTTTAAAAAGGCTTGCATTAATAGATCAAACATCCACCACAACATCTTGTGTAAAAAACAATAGGGATAAAGAAAAAAAACGAAGTTGCATAGTAGTTTAAACATCAACCACTACATCGAGTTCCTAAACAAAAGGGATAAAGGGAAATACGAAATTGAAAAGAGGGTAAAGCAAAATTTCGAAAATGTTGTAGTTGTTGAAGCTATACAAAGGAGCTTATCCCAAACGTGCTTTCTTGCTTGCTTTCTCATCCAGACCAAGTGGATCTTTAGAAGTAGTTGGCACCGCCGCAGCATCGGAATCTTACCATCAGCAGATTGATGGGTCTCCACTCCAGGCAGCTCAGCTACAGGGACATCTGCACCGCCCTGTTTATAGCGCAATAAATAGAGCGATTACGTTTTTTTTGTTAGGAATAGGTACTAACATCTATTACAAAGGTTGGCAGAGGTGGGGGTTCTTGCTCAGTAAAGATACATGAAATGGTGAAGATTTGGTGTTTTGAACTGAAATTGAAGTCTGTTAGCTTGAGCTGGAAATATATATGCAAAATCTTTTATAGCTGCTATGCGGTGATTATTAATCACATATATTTGCAAACGTAGTGAATTTTATAAATGTCACATGTACACCTTTTAACAATATTGTATATGTTCAAACCCTTAATGAGAAAATGATCCATATATTATATATATACATATATTACAACCATAATAAACTTTGATAAAAACACAGTTTGTTAAAAATCTTAAAAACTAACATTTATATAATAATTTTTAATACTATATTTTCAAACATTTCTTTAATCCCACAAACCCTAAGAAAGGTGCTTTTTAAGGATAATTATTCACTTAAAAATTGATATTAAAAATTAATATATATAGGACACATTAAAGGAAGAAAATTTAAAATTACAAAAAAAAATCTAAATTAATAAATAGGCCGTAAGTTAAAGATATCTATACTGATTAAAGATATCTGAATATGTAACTATTTACGTATGTTTGTTTTAAAATTAAAATACGTATTGATATTGATGCAAGTTGTTAACTTTTGGTATAATTATTAGGTTAAGTTATTTAGATTTAAATGTAGATTTAGAAAAGTTTCGCCCAGAATTATTTTGAAAATTTATTTAGTATTACAGANTTTTTTTTTTTTGTTTAACCTGGGGGTATCCCGGGCCTATGGAAGGGCCCAGACTAATCCCCAAGGGGAGGTGCAGCCCACGGATAGACTCTCTCTCCGGATATGCAAATGGGCCCTAAAGCATGGACCCATATCCGTGTGGGGTGTCCAGAGACATCATGAGGTAGTTCCCTCCGGCAGGGTTCGAACTCGCAACTTGGGTGCAGGAAGGAGCCCGTCCTTACCATTGGGCCATGATGTTCCGGACTAGTGGATTACCCACATCAAACTTTAGTTTTGAGTTATATGATCAACTTTATATACTTCTTGGTTTTGATTTTAGTTAACCTTAACAAGACAGTACTTCTTGGTTTTGATTCGAGTTATGTTCCGTAATCCGTATGAAGAAAATTCATCAGCTAATCTAGTAAAAGTTCGAAGTTTTTAAAATGGAATTTGTTGTTTTTACTGGTTATTTTATTTTTATTTGGTTTTTCAAACACTACATATTTAAATAGTAAAATAATTTTTGACATAAAAGAAAAGAAAACAGCATAGCATGCATGCACACATAACTAACTGTATTAACATACAGATCTAGGTAGGTTCCTACGTGCGAGGGAGTAGAAACGTGTGTCTTGTAAGTGGAGAATCAGATGCCCAAGCGAGTAAAGCAAGCAATGGTCAAAAAGCAACTAATCTCATTTACTTAAAGAAAACCAATTAAAAGGAAACAAAAGGTACACCCCAAAGGAAACGAATAATCTTACAAGACATGTCTCCTCCACAACGAATCCAAAAGTATATGTAGTAAAGTTAATAATAAAAGAAAGACCGTTTCTCGTATAAAAACCATTATGATCTGATCAAAGCCTTACAAGATCCATCAATCAATTCTCTACTCTGAGCTTCGATCATATTATCAAAACGAGGAAACACTTTTAGTAAGAAAGAAAGCTTTGGGATTCATAAAAGTATTAATAAAATGGATGGTTCAGGTCCAAGAGAAGGAGGAGGAGCTATGAAGCCTGTGATTCTGAAAGTTGGTGTTGCTCTTGTGTTATCAGCAACTGGTTTGATCTTGGCCAGGTTCGTGTCTCGAAAAGAAGAAAATGAGGTGACTTCTTCCGCAAGAAATCAAGAGTCTACTTCATCATCTAGCAGAAGAAACGATGGAGAACAAGAAGAGGAGACAGAGATCCGAGGTGATCATCAACAGCAGCAGGAGATTCTAGGATTAAGATCCAGACTCGAGGAGCTTCAGAGGAAGGAATACGAGATGGAGCTACGTTTCGAACGTTATTGTAACATGAAGGAACAAGAAGTCATGCTTATGGAGCATAAAAGCATGTTGAGTCTTGAGAAAACTCAGTTAGACTTCCTTCGTAGAGAACTTTCAGGGATGGAGGAAGAACATAAGAGGGGCCAAGATTTGGTGATTGTGTTTCTCAAACTGGTGGGAGAGATCCAAGAGCTGAGATCAGAGAACTGGTTTCTTGAGGGGCAAGCAAAGAAGCTTAGGAGAAGAGGGAAGCACTTATACCGTGTTCTAAAAGAGAAGAGCATGAGGAGTACTAGCGTGGAGAAAGAGCTATTGAAGTGTCTTGATGAATTAGAGATGAAGAACAGCGTTGTGAAGGAGCTTGAAGGTGAAGTGAAAGATCTGAAAGCTAGGGTTGATGTGTTGCAAAAGGAGAAGGAAGAAGTGTCCCTCAAGTCATCAGAGGTAAGTTATGATTTTGAGATCCTAATCCTTTACTTTTATGTTGATTGGATTCTTTTTGGTTTTGTGAAGATGGTAAATGTAGAAGATTATAAAAAGGTGTTAGAAGAGTATGAGGATTTGAAGAAAGATCATGCTAACGGAGTCAGTGAAGTGATTAACCTGAGATGGAGCAATGCTTGTTTGAGACGCAAGGTGATGAGAAATGAAACCAATTATGAGGAAGTAACATTTTCTCCAAATAGAAACTTGCAAGAGTACTTGGAAATGGAGGAACAAGCGGATGCTCTTGCATTGACAGTAGTAGCTGATCATGAGCATCATGAAGAGACTAACCATAATGATGATCATCATCATGAAACTTCAAGGAGGAAGAGGCTGATGAAGAAGTTAAAGAGATGGGTTGAAGGAAACGAGAAGGGAAGATCAACAAAGTTAGAGGAAAGATGTTTCGGAAGACACTCTTTAACCGTGGAACCTGAGGATGAACAGATGTTTCACTCAAGAAGATCTTGTTCTAGCGTGTAAATGAAACAGGCTTGTTTCACAATAAAAGCTTTCAGTGTCATGAAGACTACACTTTAGGCCTTACCAAAATATAACCTGTTTGTAAAGAAAAAACAAAATTGGTTTATTATTATTACCAGGTGTTTTGTCCGCACTTACGTGCTTAATAATTTTACAAAAAAAATATAAGAAAATATATTATCAAGTTAAAAACCATTAGAATAAATTATATTCATGCTTTTGAAATATTTAATAATTAATTAAATATTAAAATCTTATATAGTATAAAGTTTTTTAATATGTAAAATAAACTCAAAAACATTCATATATACATTAAACTACATACATGGATTTATATTTATTTTTAAAATATTATGATGTAAATGTTTTTGGATAACATAATATAGAATATTTTTAGATAATGATTATTATCAAATTAATGAAATCTCTATAGTATTATTTGAGAAGTCAGTTTCCTATGTGTCGCTCTCACGTTAACTCTCATTATGGTTGATTACACTAATACCCTTAATGAATTAAAAACTATTACATTTAAAATATTATTATTTATTTTTTTATTTAGTTTCCTTTTAAAAAATTTCAGAAAACATATACATATAATAAAAAAGGAAACTTCTTACAAAGTTAAAAAATGAATTGAAAACGAAAATATATGTATATATAATATGATTTCATAAAAAAGGAAAAGTTCACAAAATAGTAATATTACATTTAAAAATATTTTTTAAATATCATAAAATATACTTTTAAAGTAATAAAATAATTTCTTTATATCTATATTTTCTTAGATGAAAATATATAAATTTTTCTATACGGTGATTTTCATCAAAAACAATTTACACAGATAATCTTGATATTAGAAAAAAATAAATATTATTTCTCTTAAAACATAATTTTAAAAAATACAAAAAAAATTCAAAGTAATAATATATATATATATATTATTAGATGATTACATAAATTAATTAAGTAACAAAAACTAATATATTTTTAGTTGACTAAAAATATCCAATAATTAGTATTATTGAAATGTTTTACTATTTTTCATACATTTAGTTGACTATAATATCTTTTAATTACAGCAAAAATATGGATAAATTGTATTTTACTTATATAATTTTTTTTTCAAATACAATCACAATTTTGTTTACTGCTTATTTTTAAAAGATATTAAAAAAATTGAAAAATAAGTATTGTTTGATTAAATAGTTACAAAATAGTTTAATGAAGTAGATGTATTATATTATATCATTATTAAAGCTATTTGTTTTCTTAATATTAAATTTGCTTTTAAATTTTATGTTTTCATGTTTGTGGAACTTAATTGAACTATAATCAAAATAACAAAGTAAATCTGAATTTTAATTTGTAAGATTATTTAAAATAAATTTTAGTTTACATTCAATAAATCGAAGGTATAAAGTTATTTAAAATTTATAAAATATTTTAATTATTGAAAATATTGTTATTTACTCATGAGCTTCCAAAAATGTATCAGCTACTTATGCATGTAACTTCCTATTGACATCGCTTTATTTTCTAATATATTTTTTAAAAACATCAACATATAATTTGATAAATATTATGAAAATACATGCACATTTAAACGATAAATAAAATTAATTTGATTTGATTTGATTTAATTATAATAAAAATAATTATACTTCATTTTGAATTTAAAAGAATATATGTAACTCAATATACTCACAACATGAGTGACTCGACTAATCCAACTTATATCTAAAATTATAGATTAAACTACGATAAGAATATATATATTTTTTAAAAATAGTATTTTATTTTATAAATATAAATCATAGGACAATTCAAAACATATTAAAAATGAAAATAAAATATTAACCAACTGTTACAATTTAGTTCTTTTGTAAAATTTAGATATATGCATGAGACTTCATATTATCGTTATATTAATTTTTGTAATTTAGAATCAGACACTTTAGCTTGTTTATTTTTTTTTCATTCTTAACACGATGTATCTTAAATTATACATTATCTTTACAAAATATATTTACATATCTAAGACAATGATCACCTAAATGCAAATAATAAATTAATCAAAATTTCAATATATTTTAAATAAAAATATTACAGTTGAATTCATAGATGCAATCCAATCTACCCAAATGATAACTAAATTGACTGTAAAAACAACAAAACCGATAACATATATAAAATCATATGTATAATTAACGTAATATAATATTATTAATATAAATGATGCATACAAATTATAAATTAATTAAAAATTAAAAATAAATAGTAATCAATTATTATAGTATATTTGCTTTAGAATATTTATATCTGTGCTCATGCACATGAAAATCACCTAGTTTGCTTTTAATTTATGAGTAATTATATATTAAAAAATCTAATTAGTTATTCATGGTAATCAAAATTTTAACGTTTTAACTTATATCTTGAGAGCGAAAAAATCACTTCGCCAATAATATTATAAATAAATATTTGAATTCTTTGCCAAAGTTTTTCAGAAATTATCATAAAATTTTTATTGTTCTATAATATAATTAGCTGCATTAATATTTAGTTTTTATTATATTTGATAAATATATTTTTATAATTAATGTTTCTTTTATAATAATTAGAAACAGTCATGTTGTGTTAATAATTTAGAAATCTCTTTACATACAATTTTGGTTCTGTTTTTTCTTTTTTAATTTTTATTATTTATCAAGATATTCAATTATGTTTTTCAAAACATAACTAATATATAAATTTATAATTATTGAGACTATTTAATGAGTTTTTAATTGAGAATACAAATTTTTAAGTCAAGAAATATACGTTCAAAAATTTATGTACTTAAGAAAATAATATTAGCTTGGATAATAATACAATAGACATGGATTGTTTTTGTCAAAATAACGTTTTTTTTTTAACTTTTGGAATGTTTTTATTATAATTAATTCATGTTTAATGGTTAATTATATAAAAATTATACAAAATATAAATTATTCATTAAGAATAGCATCGTATTTAGCCATTCTAACTTTTAACATGAAAGCTTGGATGCGAAAAACAACTTCACAAATAATTGTATTTTATATATTAAAACAGAAGTCACAACCTTGATTTATATGTGATTTTTTTAAAAATGGACCTGATGGACCTATTACTAGAAAATCATGTTACATTTAATCTCTAATTTTATCATTTAAATTTTGGGCCTACCAAAATTTTTTATTGGGCTATAAATAATTGGATTTAAAAAATAGATTATCCATTGGATTTATAGATAGTATAAATTAAATAGATATAATTTAATTTTGTAATACTATACCTCCATATGTTAAATATTTTTCGATGTTTACTTTTAAAATTATAAAGAATTTTCTTTTTAAATAACAAAAATTATATTATCTAACAATGATTAATCTTTACTACCTTAAACCAATGAAAAAAAATTTTAAACTATATAGTTTATTTTAAAAATTAAACAAAAACTAAATGTTTAATTATTTACTCGATAATATAAATCTATGAAGCGAAAAGTTTAATTTTTAAAAAACTTTCTAAATTTGTGAAATGTTACAATATCTTTGAATATGACAATAAAACAATATTTTACTTATCTTTATATATATAGTTATGATTTTAACAATGAAATAATAATCCAAAAATATATATATAGAAGAAGATACAAATACATGTGAAAATTTGAAACAATATATTCAATGAAAAAAATATACCGTAAACTTATTATGTTTTAAAAATTGATAGACACATATATATTATAATATATACCAATTTAGAATTGAAAACAAAATATTTATATAAAAATAAATGAAAACAAAAATCTGCGCGGTTGCACGGGTCGAGATCTAGTAGATTATTATTATTTATGAATGTAACGTTCTTTAACTGTATTTCCAAAGCTTAGGTGTAAGGTTTTTTTTGAATCAAATAATTATAGCAAATTAGTTTTTTTTTTGGTTTAATGGTAGATAAGTTCTATTTTTAATAGAAAATCAAAGTAGATGAGAATCATATATACCAAATATTGATATGTTAATATTATAAATAAGAAGATATACTATTAGACTTTATTTTTTGTAAATAAATAGAAAGAAACTGGTAAAAGAAAAGTAAATATAAAAACAAAAAGGAAAATATTATTTGTGTGTGTTGCCAAGTGGTTGAAAGGTCATCATCATCATCAATATGACCTAATACATCCAACGAAGGATGTCTCTAGTTGAGTCGGTCTTTATGAAACGAACGGTGGTAGAAATTGCCGCGTGTCTAGTGATTTTAAATGCTAATTTTAATTTGAAGAGATTTTCTCAAATTGATATTTAACATTTTCTTAACAACCTCGGCTTTATATAAAGAAAGATCTTCTTGCGACGAATCTAAATCAAAATCATCCCTTCGCATTCTCTGGTCCATATCAAAAAATCTCTCCCTAGGAAACCCTAAGTCGATCTTACGTCTCTCTCTCTCTCTCTCTCTCTCTCTCTCTCTCTCTCTCTCGTTCAAGGTATATTCTTCAACAAAAGCTTTTGATTTCAATATGCTCTTTGATTTTTCGTCTCGTATTCTGTTTTGGTAAAGAGTATCGAATCCTTGGATAATCGATTTGGAAGATTATTTGCTGGTTGATATGATTAAGGTCTCGCTGATGATTAAGATCTCCAAGTCTGTAGCTTTGTTACGTGATTTGATCTGATTCGATTCAGGGTTTCTTTGTTATCAGTTGTGAATCGTCTGGAGAAAACGGCGGTTGATCTTTCTTTATTCGCTGTAGTTTTTTGATTGTACGATTCTAGTCTTGATTGGTTGATTGATTAATTCGTGTTTTCTTGTGTGCAGATGCAAATTTTCGTGAAAACTCTAACCGGCAAGACCATTACTCTCGAGGTCGAGAGCTCCGACACTATTGACAACGTCAAGGCGAAGATCCAGGACAAGGAAGGGATCCCACCAGACCAGCAGAGGCTCATCTTTGCCGGTAAGCAGCTTGAGGATGGTCGCACGCTCGCGGACTACAACATCCAAAAGGAGTCTACGCTCCATCTTGTGCTTCGTCTCAGAGGTGGTATGCAGATTTTTGTCAAGACCCTCACCGGCAAAACCATTACTTTGGAGGTTGAGAGCTCTGACACGATCGATAATGTCAAGGCGAAGATCCAGGACAAGGAAGGGATCCCACCAGACCAGCAGAGACTCATCTTCGCTGGGAAACAGCTCGAGGATGGTCGCACGCTTGCGGATTACAATATTCAAAAGGAGTCTACGCTCCATCTCGTGCTTCGTCTCCGCGGTGGTATGCAGATCTTTGTCAAGACCCTCACAGGAAAAACCATTACTTTGGAGGTTGAAAGCTCTGACACAATAGACAATGTCAAGGCGAAGATTCAGGACAAGGAAGGGATCCCACCAGACCAGCAGAGACTCATCTTCGCTGGGAAACAGCTTGAGGATGGTCGCACTCTTGCGGATTACAACATCCAAAAGGAGTCTACGCTCCATCTTGTGCTTCGTCTCCGCGGTGGTATGCAGATTTTTGTCAAGACCCTCACCGGCAAAACCATCACTTTGGAGGTTGAGAGCTCAGACACAATAGACAATGTGAAGGCGAAGATTCAGGACAAGGAAGGGATCCCACCAGACCAGCAGAGACTCATCTTCGCTGGGAAGCAGCTCGAGGATGGTCGCACTCTTGCGGACTACAACATCCAAAAGGAGTCTACGCTCCATCTTGTGCTTCGTCTCCGCGGTGGTATGCAGATTTTTGTCAAGACCCTCACCGGCAAAACCATCACTTTGGAGGTTGAGAGCTCAGACACAATAGACAATGTCAAGGCGAAGATTCAGGACAAGGAAGGGATCCCACCAGACCAGCAGAGACTCATCTTCGCTGGGAAGCAGCTCGAGGATGGTCGCACTCTTGCGGACTACAACATCCAAAAGGAGTCTACGCTCCATCTTGTGCTTCGTCTNAAAAATCTGCTATAGAAGTATATTGTTTTATTAATTAATAAAATATTAATTTAATACAATATTTTAAATAACATGAGAAAATTTACTAACAGATAATTTTGTTATCAAACAAATTTCCACAAAAGCTATAATAAGTTACAAAACATAACTATTAACACACTAAAAATTAATTAATATATTCCAGATAAATTATAATCTAAAGCAAATATATTATAAAAAATCATTTCCTGTTAAATTAGAAAAATTAATTATTATTTATGATATTATTAAAATAGTATTTTAAAATTTACATTTGATTACTTTAGATTTATTCATTTTGAATTCTTTGAAAATAGAGAATAATTAAGATTCGTGTCACTTTAGTTCGAACCAAATGTGTTATTAAAAGTTACAATATGATATCAGAATTCTGTTCATTATATATTTGTTTATAATATTTTTTCAATCTACAATATTTTTTAAAATATTTCATCAAATTAATATAAATTCATTTAAAATAGTTTTTACTATAACTTTCCGCCCGTAGGGCGGGTCGACCCTAGTCTTTATATATAATAGAGTTTCCTTTTTTCTGGGCGCGCCACGTCAACATCCACCTAGGAAAGTCGAGCTCTGGCGTTGCGACACGTGTCATGTTCGCACAAAACAAAACATTGCATTTAAACTACAGTCTGATGGGCTTATATCGTTTTGTGTATATATAGTGTTTTGGGCTAATAGTTGGGCTGACTACAAAAATACAGTAAAACCTATATAAATTAATAATGTTGGGACTTTGAAATTTTATTAATTTATAGAGATATTAATTTACAAAAGTTTCCATATTTAGATTTATTATTTTAAGATATATTTATTCCAAGGCAAGAAAAATATTTGATTTTGGCCAGGTTCAGGTCCAAGAGAAGGAGGAGGAGGAGCTATGAAGCCTGTGATTCTGAAAGTTGGTGTTGCTCTCGTGTTATCAGCAACTGGTTCGTGTCTCGAAAAGAAGATAACGAGGTAACTTCTTCTGCATAAAACCATGTTGCGTTTCGAACGTTATTGTAATATGAAAGATCAAGAAGTCTTGCTTATAATTTAGCAAAAAAAAAGAAGTCTTGCTTATGGAGCATAAAACCATGTTGAGTCTTGAGAAATCTCAGTTAGGTTTCCTCCGTAGAGAACTTTTGGCAATGCAGGAAGAACACAATAGGAGCCAAGATTTGGTGATTGTGTTTCTCAAACTGGTTTCTTGAGGGGCAAGCAAAGAAGCTTATGAGAAGAGGGATGCAATTATACCGTGTTCGAATCGTGAGTGAAGAAGATTATAGAAGGGTGTCAGAAGAGTATGGGGATTTGAAGAAGGATGTTGCTAATGGAGTGAAGGAAATGATTAACCTGAGATGGAGCAATGCTTGTTTGAGGCACAAGGTGATGATGACAAATGAAACTAATTATGAGGAAGTAGCATTTTCTCCAAATAAAAACTTGCAAGAGTAGTAGCTGATCATGAGCATCATGAAGAGACTAACCATAATGATGATCATCATCATGAAACTTCAAGGAGGAAGAGGCTGATGAAGAAGCTAAAGAGATGGGTTGAAGGAAACGAGAAGGGAAGATCAACAAAGTTAGAGGAAAGATGTTTCGGAAGGCACTCTTTGATGGTGGAGCCTGAGGAAGAGCAGATGTTTCATTCAAGAAGATCTTGTTCTAGCGTGTAAATGAAACAGTCTCTTGCAATAGCTTTCAATGTCATGAAAATTGATTTATGCAATGTATCCAAGAACTGACATAAAAAGCCTATATTAAACATGAAAAATAAAATAAACCACTAAAAGCCACAAGTAGAGCTATCTACAATTAAAAAGACACTACTTAACTACAACAGAGAGAGAGAGATGTGTGAATGGCCAAAAGAATCAGGCATGCCCTACTCTAAAACAAAACCACAAAAAAAACTTGAAACTATAAATTTTACGTTAAGGTAAAGAAAGTACAAAGAAGTAGAGCCAATAAGACGCTGGAGAACAATTTCAAAAGCATGTCCTTTCTTGAGATCATCAAGCATGGTTGCACTGAGTTTACTATATCCTTTCCTGAAGTTACCGATACATTCACAGACATTGAACCTGTTCAAAACAAATCAAGTTTATGAAGTTTAGATGAAGATAACAGATGACTTTAGTAAATTTTTTCTTTTTTTACTTACAATCATACTCTGCCCATCCAATCCGTTGCCGAGCAAGATCATACACAAACACTTTATCTTTAAGGACAAGATCTGCAAAAACAAAACATGATTGGTATATAAACAAACACACTGTTGGGAAATAATGAATTCTATAAAGTTCAATGCCTGACCTCCTAAAATATTCTGTTCTTCAAGAGCTTGGGAAAATCCAATGCACCACATCGACGCACCATCCTGATAGATATAAGAGACTAAGTAAATAGATTACATATAAAAGCAGAATGTTTCAGTGCTACTAGTAGAAGAGCTTACATAGAAACCATAATGAAATAAGTAGTCCTGAGGTCTTAACATCATCGATGCACCACCAGCAAAATTGAGACTAACCGGAGGAAACATGTCATTAATGCTGCAACAACACACACCAAAACCATGAGAACTCTCTCTTAACTTTGAAGTTATAGACAAGGAGGCATACCTAGTGGAGACCAAATAGCACTGCTCTCCATTAGACATGATCGGTGTTACCAACTGCGACACGCTGTTTGATATCTGGATATAACACAAGTACAACAACGACATCATTGATTTGAAAGAAAGATTCTCATAATCACCAGATAAGTCACAAAACTTACAGCACTGAGAAAGGGATCATAAGCCTCTTTCACCAGATACGTCAAAGTGGTTCCCGTGTCAACAATAGTACCACGTGTGTTCGAAGTCTCAAACGCCACCGCATCGATAGGCAGCATCTCTCCATTCACGCTAATGCTCAGGAGATTTAAGTTATAGTGAGGCCTGTAGATGAAAACACACATTCTTATCAGCTTGTGACAGCATAATACAATGAAGTGGTTAGTGAGAGCTTACTGTGATGGGACAAGAGGACTGTAAACCATCCCTGGTACCAATATCTCGCCAAGGACAAAGACACCACCTCCACTACCATCCCCCTTCAAGCAATGAGAAAACACAGGAGGCGTAATCCCTCGTGAAGAAAGCTGAGAAACAACAGACAACTTCCCCTTGCCAAAACCAAAGATCCCATCCACCGCTTTGTCTGACTTCGTCAAATCCCCAGATTGGTATGTACTACATCTGTTTGAGGAACAAAGCTTAACACTCTCTCATTCAAACACAAGTCTCAGTGTTTTGATAAGAAAAGAAAAAAAAAAAGATCCCTCACCCGAAGACAATGGGAGCAGATGAGTTTGCAACCAAAGACACTCCCAAAACAGCGTCAAAATAGAAAGTGTCACTCATGTAGTAACCGGAAGTCCCACTTCCATCGCCGTAACGAAAAGAGTAGCCACACTGGTTATTATTCTCGGAGCACTGAGCAGCTGTTGTCTGAAAAGCTGAAGAACAAATGGGATCCGAACAAGTGAGGGAGGAGGCAGTCAAGGAGCCAGGAGCGTCAAAGAAATGAAGATCAATCTGTTAAAAAAAACACAAAGACAAAGAATAAGCCTTTTGATCATCCACACAAGTAAGTGTAGAACCAACTAACTTACTCCAAGTCCACTGGAGCGAGGGCAGTTAGAGCAAGAGCCACAAGTAACCCACAAGATGTCGCTTCCAGTATCAATCTGAACGTTGAACTCTGTAGGAGGAGAACCCAGTTTCACCTTTGTGAAATAAAGCCTAACCAATAAAACATTATTTATATATCACATAAAAATCCATTTAATAGAGAGACTGCAAAATGTTTGACATTTACATAGTCGTCTTCGAGCTGCAACACACAAAGAAGAAAACGATTCTATCTTTAAATCAAATCATGAACGAACCAAAGAAAGTGGACTGCTTTCTAAAAAAGGAAACTCTTTTAGTGATTGTTACCCGACGAGGAAAGGATCGGAGGAGCCTTGGACTGGGAAGTTCACGACGCCGCCGATTGAGCTCTGGCGACCGCCTCTGGTTAGTAAGATTCGCGCGTGGCGGACACTGTCGCGCGCCCTGAGCTCGCTCAGCTCAACTGGCTCGTCTAAGGGGAAAGCCCTTTGCAAAGGGAAAATCTTGAGAGGCGAGGCGAAGGCAGTGATCGCCGCCGCGAAGGCCACCGCAACTGCTAACAACATCAGCGTTAAGGAGTGAAAGATAGGCATTCAAGTAGCTCGTTGGGGTTCTGGTTATGTTCTCGATACAAGACAAAAGTTACGAATCGCGACAACTTTGCTCGATTCTTCGCACCGAGACTCTCGAGTCGAGGGGGAGACAAGAAAACAAGAAAGAACTGTCAGAGAGAGAAAAAGAAAGTAAGAAAAAGAGAGAGAGAGAGAGAGACGTTCTTAAAAATGTTTTAGCGGAGACTTAAAAGAGATATATATAAATCCGAAATTATCGGTTTAGTTTCGGTTTGGTTTTTTGTTCGGTTTTGGATCTTGTTTAACTATTTTAATAAATTAACGATTGGTAGATTGGGTACATAACTAAATAACTTTCGTATTTCCTTTCTCTTTTACATACTTTTACCAGTCTTCAGAAATTTAGAAGAAAGTGATTAGAGCAGAGAAACCGGGAAACAAGTTTAAATTAACGGATGTTGGTAAAAGAGCATGTGATTCGGACCAACTAAGATTCGTACTATTTCTTCTTTCTTTTATAACAAGATAAAAACTTTCTTATACGCCAATCTTGGACAATCTTTTGACCATGAGGAAGTATAAAGATTGTTCCCAAAAAAAAAATTAGAAGTAAAAAGACATTTGATCTGAGCAATGGTTAGGTTCACTGAGTCTTACTAAATTAGTCATAAGAAGCTTCTACACGACATGGTCCATTAGTAATGAACCATTTTTCTTTCGTTAGATGGTTTAATATTCTATTTTAAACCATGTTTCTAAACAATCGTTTGTGTAACAAATTGGAGCAATGAATAAACAAATAAAGAGTAAATGATAGTAATTCACAACAACATAAAATGAATATATGGTCGTAAATGAATAAAATGATAGTAAATGATAGTAATTCGCTAACAAGCTACAAACAACGGCTTCCTCTGCCTACAACTGGATCAAAGTAAGAATAGGAAGAGGTTCCTCAGTTCGTTTTTGGACAGATAACTGGTCGCCTTACGGGAAGTTTTCTGACTTCTTGTCTCCTCGCAATCTGAATACTATGGGAGTTCCTTTGAACGCAACTTTGGCTGACATCTGCAACAATGGAGAATGGAGAATCAGATCACCACGCTCGGATAAACAAATGCTGGTGCAAACCTTTATGACTACTTTCCATCTTACTAACAAAGATGATGAATTTTACTGGCAGATAGAGGATAAGGAGCTTCTAAAATTCAAAACTGGAAGGTTCTACAACCTCTTCCAAAGGCACGAGCCGGAAGTTCCTTGGGGAAGGATCGTCTGGAATCGTAGCGGCATCCCAAAGCACAGCTTCTTAACTTGGCTAGCGGTTTTGAATCGTCTACCAACTCGCGATCACCTGCTCTCTTGGGGCCTTGCAGTTGATCCCTCTTGTGTTCTATGCTCCGGAGGTACTGAATCTCGCAATCACCTTCTTTTTGAATGTACTTATAGCTGGAACCTCTGGTCTGCTTCTGCTGCTCGTTGTGACTTCCACCCAGCAGCTTCAGACTGGACTTCTACCCTATCAACACTTCAAGCTATACATCTACCCTCCTGGAAGACTCGCCTCCTCCTCCTTGTTTGGCAGCTCGTTATCTACTCTATTTGGTACGAGCGAAACGCCCGCATTCACCGTCTCATCTTTCGCTCAACCGATTCCGTCCTCTCCACAATCGACAGAACGGTTCGTAACCGTATTCAAGCCCTGCGTGAATCAAATCCTCAACTCTCCTCTCAAATGATCCAGGCTTGACTATAAACTTACTTCTCCTTGTGCCTCTTCGACTACTCCGCCGATCACTACCTGAGTCGATCTCTTATGTGGGTTCTAACTATTGGGCTAACTATCAAAAACACTAAAGTCGATGGCTTGTATTTTTTGTATTCTCATGCTTTAAATAGAAGAATTTCGTCAAAAAAACATAAAATGAATATAGTTAAAACTTAAATATTAAAAATTGACTTGCAGGTGAGTCTCGCGTCTTTAGTCTTTGATTCAAAATGGCACGTCAACGAACCATACCGGTCAATTCACAAAATTGGACACATGCTACGCCAAAATGCATTTGCTTTTCTTCCTTTCTTTGTAACGTAAAACTTTAGTAATATACTGAAAAGAATTACTGTATGTTGGTATACTGCAAGCTCTTGTAAGTTTCATAATACATCATATAATCCTCAATGTTTCACACCCCATGTATATAACGAAAAGATTCAAACATTACAAGGTTCAGATTCAGAGATCATAATAGCATATGATTCTGTAATCCAATACTATTGTTTTTTCAGATAAGTCTCAGTAGTGAGCTATCTTTAAATGTGTTTCTTTTTTACTTACACAACGGCTTAAGGAAACAAACCAAAAGCTCCTTTGTGTTTAAAGTTCGTCAACCCACGGATGAAGTTTTTGCAGCGAGATGGATTAAAGCGCGACGATGATACTGGCTTCTTAGCTTCTTGTATTTCTGCACAAACGCTGCTGTATCAATCTCCTTCTCCATATACTTCTGTTGCAGCTTCTCTGATTCTTCATCTCCCTTCTTCATAGCATCTACCATTAACCAAAAATAACCGGAACTGCGTTTAGAAAGCAATGTCCATAGTTTTGTTACACATATCGAGGGAAGGGAACCTGATGTTTTACCTTGAAGTCTATGAAGAAGAGAACCAGGAGAGTAGAATCTGAGGATCTCGTCTCTTTGATTCTCAAGCTCATTGAGCCTCTCTTGTGCAGTTGCAAGCTCACTTGTACGGATTATTCTACACTGTTATATACAAACAATTTCACAGACGGTGAGAAAAGTTTCATATACTTAAAATAACTCAAAACAAAACTGTGAATAAATATACACACTTGGTTTCTGAGCTCCACTATCTGTGGCTCCTTCTCCAAGTTTTCTCCTGTTATATATTAGCATAAATGTTTTAGGTTTCTTTATGAAACATGAATCTAAGTTGTTTAAGTAAAAAGTTATACGAGAACTCACTAGCTAGATGTAATGTTTCTTTGCGAAGCTCTTCTCTGATCTGGTGAACATTAAGAATGAAAAACACGTAAACAATGAAGATGCTACAATTCTTAAGATAGAATGATGATGATGATGGTTTGAGAGACTTACGTTGTTTTGAATAGTGACCTGCTCAAGCGAGTTCAAGAACTGCTGGTACGCATTCTTGTCAGTCAGAAGCTTCCCGAGCTCATCCACACTAGAGTCCAAATTTTTAAAGAAGACAAGATATGAGAGTGGTAAAGAGAAAGATCAAGTCCAGAAATCGATTCCTTTCATATATGTAATACCACAGAGAGCTTCAGCAAGAAAACTATCAGAACAAGTAATAATCTATGGTTTGGTCTGAAGTTAACACAAAATGATCCCAAGTATATAAAAGAAGCAACCAGAAAGGGTAGCTACTAACCTTTTGTCTTTCAAAAGAGCAATAATGCCGGCAGCTTCACCTGGCGAAACATGTGATGGGATCTGCCCTCCTGATGTTTGAGGCCTGGATGAGCTAGGAGAGGTGACAAGAGATGGAGGGTACCAAGGTGATTGTGGAGAAGAAGAAGGACGAGACTCCCCCCCAAGTTGCTGCTCCTTTGATCCCCTGGGTGTGGGTTTATCACAAAGAAAACATACTCAAACACACTATCTAAAAAGTGTTCAACATACATCATCTTATGGGATATACAAACATTGCAGAAACTAAACACGAAATGAGGTTCTATTTTAAAACATTACAACCAATACTTGTCTTATCATAAATGAGAATATATATTCTATATTTCATTATGTTATGTCAAGGTCTCAAATCTACTAAGGAAGATTGTGTATATATATATACAAAAATTGATAAACAAAGTCAGTGACTTTAGGGAATCCAAGTAAGCAAAGATCAACACTACTAATCGCTATTAGCAGCAGTAAGTAACTACACCCAAAAAAAAGCAAACTTCTTTAACCACCAAATTAGATACAAACATAATCATGAAAAATAACAAAATCAGATCATGGAGTTTGATGGTTTTTACCAGAAATTGAACATGGTGGTGATTCCTCGGTCACACCAAAGGTTTCTCGATTTCGAAAGATCGCCAATCAGATGATCCCCGATCGCGAAACAAAATCGATCAGATGAAGGATCGAGGCGGAATCGTATTTCTCTTTTTTCTTTAACGAGAGGAATAATACTTACTTCTTCTCTTTCGTTCCTCGTCGTTTTGTTTCATGGTTTTTCATTAATTGACAAATATATGGGCCTTTATTATTGGGCCGTTAGTGATTTTCTGCCAAGTTCTTTGATGGTCATTACTATTAACATGCAAATGAATAGGTAAAACCATGAATTTCAAATTTGTTTTGAATTGTGTTGTATTTCTTCTTTGTGATAATCTCATAACACTGAAACACTTATATAAAGGTGTGCTACCAAATGATGAGGTTCAAAGGAGCATCCATGCTGCTTAAACTCGCACCAAATCATTAACAAGAAAACTTTAGTACCAAAACTGATTATTTATACTAATAGTAGTTGCACCAAGTAAATGAATATAACAAGAAGAGTTTTTTTTTTTTTTAACATTGGTCAAATTATCGATTACTTCATCGTATAATATCTATTTTATTATATATATTATCAACTACTTACAATCTATACGAACATGATGAACAATTTCACGATTCCACGATGTAGCTCTCCTCGTAACAAGAATAGTATTAAATTTTTAGATTATACATATGTGATCTTAATTAAGCAATGATTTAATGATTTGTGCCACAAACTTAATTTCTTTTATTTATGTTTGAGAACTCAAATCATCTTATTCATATGTTGTGATTTTGATTTTCTTACCTTGAAGCTAATATTGTAAGCTGTGAAGTTAGCTGCCAACACATCAAAAGAGAAGCTATAGGCAGTGCCTCCTGCAGATTTTGATGTGTCATTCCATTCAATGGATGTGTTTTGATATCCTCTTCCTTGCATTACAATATTTGTCTTGTTCTCATTAACTGTAACTTTTTCCCTGCATACTTAACATTTAGCCAAACATTACTAAAACTATTTGATATTACACAAGAAAAGTATATAGTTGTGTTTGGAAACAACTTCATAGCTCATGACATCAACTTTGTGGTAAGGAAATTATGATAAAAATTTCAGATTTACTTTCATGAACATCTTTTTTATCCGGTGAAGAATGCTGCACCAGGACCAGAACACGGCGTCCAAGGAGCACAAGTTGTTGCTCTGAGGCTTGAAGGAGACCAAGCAGCATTTTATGGTTGCGGCTTTACAGTGTACATGACACGCTCCTTGACAGCGCTGGAAGACACTTCTTCAAAGGATGTTTCATCCAGGATGCAATAGGCTTTATTTACGGTGCTGAAAGATCTATCTACCATGTAATAAAGAAAAACATGCTTGTTCACTAAAATTTGCATATGAATATGAGATCACAATGTGATAGTGAAACATGATTGTACGATCAGGTCAAGGAGACTACTTCGGGGATAAGCGGAATTATTACAACTGAGGGAAAGGATTCAAAATCTCAGCCAACAGGATTCTCGTTTGTGAACTTCAGCATTTCTGGAACCAGGAAGATTTGGCTTGGGCGAGCCTGGAGATCTTATGCAACTGTTGTATTCTCGAATACTTACATGTCAGAAGTCATCTCTCCAGTGAGTTGTTCGTTTCACCATCCAAATGAACCATCTGAACAGAGATGAAAGTTTTATTCGTTTAGGCTCAAAGTTTTTGTAAGGGTAGAGACAAAACTTGTTCAAAGTTAATTTTATATCTAATATTTTTTCGTTCAGTTTTATGATCATGTACCCTATGTTTATTCAAATTCTATACTATACTTATAAGTATTGTAAAACAAAGTAATGAAAATGAGTTATGGTCTTCATCATGATTGTAGAATCTAGAGCAGTTATTAAAGATTGTTTGGACCGACAAACTCTCAGTCTCCAAATTTGGATAATAAGAGTGAGTTGAATTTCTACTTTATCTTTGAACTTGATTGGTATAACTTTTAGAAAAGCATTAACAAATTTAATCAATCAATTATTTTATTAATACGAAAAGCATGAAATTGGTTGTTAACATCATCCAATTAACATTTTTGTTTTGCTATTTCATCTAGGAAAGTGTTTGATACTTCATCCTCATGTTGGTTACTTATAGATAAGACAAAATGAAAAAAGTAAGTTGAATAAAAGAAAAAAATATTCAGGAAAATGAGAAAAATAAGCAAAATATGAGAAAAAATAAGCAAACAAATTGTGAAATCAAAAGTTTAAGACTTAGAACCAAAACTAATAATCTACTAATAATAGTTATACCATATAAGTGAATAGAGCTGGAAGAGTATTAAATTTTTAAACTATACACATGGTCTTAGTTAAGCAGTGACTATATGATTTGTGACACATAAGTAATTTCTTTTACTTATGTAGATTGGTAAAATTCTCTCAGAGAGTAACTACTCTTTTAAAAATATTAAAGTATATAGATATAGAATGAGGAAGATAATTAAACACATGAAATCTATTGTATATAGGAATATGGTCTTGTTTGGAAACTAGACATGAATGTGACTTCTTATAGAAATAATCTATATCTCAATATTTTGTGTTTGTATCTATGCATCATGATTATTCTATATGTTAGTAAAATCCGATAAGTTCATCTATGTTTTCTTCAGATGTAAGCTCGAGAGTGTGTTGGTTTGACTAAGCCACTGGTCTCCATCTATGTAAGAAATGTCTGTGAATGAAGATGCTTCAGAATCGGTTAGTTGTTTCCCATATGAAACTCTTCTTTTGTAATTTGCTCCTTCTCCATAGCATTTATGCTCTCCAAAAGTCACCTTCCTGTAAAATAAAATGCATTTAGAACAGTGTACTTAAGATCTTTATATGATTTGAATTTATTTAGTCGACTTACTTTTCTCTGGTAGGATCACCCCAATCATTCCAACCTTCCGGAGTGATGATTCTAGACATGTAGGTGTTTGAGAAAACTACAGTAGCATAGGCTCCCCAAGCTCGTCCAAGCCACATGTTGCCACTTCCATCTATCTTACAATTAACGAAAGAGAATCATGTTTGTTCATCTTCTGATTGCCTTCCATGAGCTGTGATAGATCCACTGACCCCTGATGTATTCTCCTTAGCTATCGAATTAATAGTACAATCCTGTTAAAGAATTTATATTGGTTATGATCATTTTTGGAATGTTCATGTATGTATTGTATAATTTTAACCTGATAGAGTGATCTTCCGTTGCCAAATATGAAATCTATAGACCCTTGGATGAAACAATTTTTGAAGAAATGTCTTCCTCTATCATCTAGAAGAGTATCTTGAGCACCATAGAATCCACATCCATAAAAAGCACACTGGTCTCCTTCAATCTTTAGAGCTACTGCTTGTGCATCATATAATTTTTAAATACACTAAAATAAAAATGTTAGAGCAATACTTATTAATAAATGTTACTATTGATGTTCTAAACTAGATTTTGTTAAAAAACATTCTCGCGCTTTTAATCACGGATCATAGTTTTGTTGCACTTGAAGCAGAACTTGGCATCAAAAATGCACTTGAAGCAGAACTTGGCATCAAAAATGCACAAACAGTTACTCTGAGGCTTGAAGGAGATCATTCTTATGGATGTAGCTTCTACATCCATAAAGACTACTCGATAGTCAGATAGTCGAGGAAGACACTTTTTCAAAGGCTGTTTTATCCAGGGTTTAACAGATTTTATTTAAGATGTACATTTTGTGATTATAGATGTAGATTTTATTGCTGTAGATTTGTTTTAAAATTTTTTAAAACACTTAATAAAAATTGTAGAAAATTGATTTCTAAAGCCAATATAATTTCTTTTAAAAATTTGGGCTGTAGTTTTAGATTTTTTAACTAAGGGTATGAATGGTGACCAAGGAACGACGAGGAATTATCCATTCCTTAATGTTTCTGAAAAAAATCACCATTCACAAAGAATAGTTTTTCCTTCTCATTCCCTACCATTTTTTTTTGTAGAGAAATAAAGAACAAAATCGTTCCTTGTTAAATTTAAGATGGAACAACCATTTCCTTTCATTCCTGCAATTTTATTCCTCTACGTTCCTTTCCTATTTTGCTCTTGTTTTTAGAATGGTCATCAGTCGAACCCTAAAACATGATTGGTATTTAAATTGGCTGTGAAAAAAATAAATGATGTGTAAAACACTGATAACACCTACCAATCATCCTCATTGTTTTAGTAACTTAACTAATTCAGTGGAACAAACAAAACAATAATTCAGTGGCCCAATAAATTTTAAAAGTTCAAGTCCATAGAACTAAAAATCTGTTTCACAAACATTTTCTTATTTTTTTCTCTATTCTCTCTCTTTTTTTTCTTGTAAAAAGACTATTTTGACTGTTTCCCTTTTCAGATAGGAGCGTCAATAAAGTCCGTCGAATTTAATTCAGTGATGTAGAATACTAGCCTTCATTTTCTATTTTGTTTCAAGTCCTCAGAATTTTTGAATCTGCTTGCTTATTTGATGCATGTGTTTATTGTTTGGACAAAGAATATAACAATGAGCGTACACTACTAAGAGCATGTTTAACCTTGTATCTTATTGTTGTATCTTAGCTTAATTGGCATTAAAAATAAATGAGAAAAATAGATTTAGAGAAGACACGCCTCCTAATTAGGAGTTAGAAGAAACGTATACAGCGGGACACCTGTCAAACCGTGAGTGGCTAGAGGAGAGGTTGAAGCGGTCTCGCCTCTTTCTCTCCGTCTCTCTTCTCTCCTTCTGTCGCATGTCTCTCTCGACGGCGATTTTCGTATCTCTCTGTCGACAGCGACTTCTCCTCCCATCGGTGACTCTCTGGCTTCTCTCTCTCTCTCGGTGGCTCTCGGTTTCTCTCTCTTTCGGTGTCTCTCTCGACTCTTTCTCTGGTTTCTCTCCCTCGACGGCGACTTCTCTTTCCATCGGTGGATCTCTGGTTTCTCTCTCTCTCTCTCTCTCTCGGTGGCTCTTCCCTCGACGGCGACGGAACTCCCTCCCGGTGTCTCTCCTCGAAGGTAAAGCGACTGTTGTGTGGTTCAATTATGCATCTTCTTTTTCTGATCAATTTTGCATGTTTTTTTATTTGTTTGTCTTGTCGATTATGTATCTCGGTTGCTGTCAAGCACGACGGCGACGGACAACTATCTCGGTGGCTCTCCTCCAATCGAAAGGTAAAGCTTCTGATTCATGTTGTTCAATTTTGAAGATTTTGATTTGTTTGTGGTGTTCGATTCTGTCTGTAGATTCTATATGTTGTGTCTTAGGATGAATGGATCAATTTCGAATTGTTTGTTGCAAGTTGGTTTAAAATGTGTCTTGATTAAATTTTTCTTTCTCTTTGTTTCGTCAGATGGATGGATGAATTTGCTTTTGTTCTTTGCATTTGCAATCCGAATGATGAAGGGAATTAACCAAGTTCTTGGAACAAAGTTCAATGCAATAAAGGTTAGAAATTACTCTTTGGTCTTGTGTAACAATGTTTGATTTGTTCTGTCTCTGTTGTGTGTTATGGTAACTCTTTAATCTTGTGTAAATGAATAGAGTTAGCTTCTGGTCTGAATAGAACCGAGTGTAGTTAATGTTATGGTTAGCTTTAGTTAATGGTTAGGTAGAAATGAATGGTGTAGTGATGAATGTGTCAGATAGATGTCAACTCGGTTTGGTTGTTGTGTTCAATGCTTTGATAGTTCTCTTCAATCTATAAAAAATATTCATCATCCTCTTTCTTGAATTCATTTCAAACCGTGTTTCCTCCTCTCACTTCCTCACTCTTTCCTTCTCCTCTATCT
>QGKV02000649.1:4973594-4984691 GCA_003260655.2 Brassica cretica | reverse complement strand
AGATAGATGTCAACTCGGTTTGGTTGTTGTGTTCAATGCTTTGATAGTTCTCTTCAATCTATAAAAAATATTCATCATCCTCTTTCTTGAATTCATTTCAAACCGTGTTTCCTCCTCTCACTTCCTCACTCTTTCCTTCTCCTCTATCTCTCTTGAGCGTGTTTTGGAGATAGATTCCAATTCATTTACGCATACAGGAAACTTTGTTGATCTACTTCATAGTCAACAAAGTATTTCTTTTGCTAACTATGAAGATATCTCGACTCTGTCTTCATCTCAACTTCCTTCTCTTGGCACGGATGATGTTGGTGAGCGTCGGGAACGAAGGACGTGGACTCCTACTGATGATATTCTGCTGATCAGCTCGTAGCTCAACACGAGCAAAGATCCAGTTGTTTCCAACGAGCAAAAATCAGGCACCTTCTGGAAGAGAGTTGCAGCCTATTTTTCTGCAAGTCCGAAGGTAGCTGGCTGCAAGGAGAGATCGGCTAATAACTGTAAGCAGCGTTGGCACAAGATCAACGACTTGGTCTGCAAATTCTATGACGCGTACGAAGCTGCAACTAGGGAGAAAAGTAGTGGTTGCAATGAGAATGATGTCCTCAAAAGAGCTCATGAGATTTTCCACAACAACCATAAGAAGAAATTCACTTAGGAGCATGCTTGGAAGGAATTGCGAAACGACCAGAAGTGGTGTGAAGTTTCAAGTGCTAAAAACGATGGAAGCTCTAAGAAAAGGAAGTGTGAAGACGGTGCAGACTCATCGGCCTCTCAACCATCTGAAACCAAGCGTCCCGCGGGTGTTAAAGCATCAAAGGCCCGTGGGAAGAAGACTATGAGTGAGGAGAATTCAGTGAATGGGTTTCAAAGTATGTGGGACATTAAACAGAAGGATTTGGAAGTGAAGGAAAGGTTGTCGAATATGAGTATACTTGAGTATCTTATTGCAAAGAAAGAACCTCTATAGCTGACTATGAAGAAGCCCTCAAGAAGAAGCTTATCAGTGACTTAATGTTTAATTAGTGTAAGTGTAACTCTCTGTTTCTTGGTCTTGTTAACACTGTGGTTATTGTTCTTCTTATAACTGCTTGGTAGTTTTGTTAACTCGGTGCAACATTGTTATTGTTAACTCTGTTTCTTGGTCTTGTTAGGTCTGTTTCTAGCTCTGTCTTTCTTATCTTTGTGATCTTGTCATGGTTTGTGTAACACCCCCGAACCGTCCTAAGCATAGGTCGACCCACCGGCCAACAATCAAACAAGAACATGACCGACGGACGACCAACACCAAGGGTTGGAGATGAAAGGCCAACAATCAAACAAGAACATGACTGACCGTCCAACCCAACACCATGGTCCGGAAGCGCTACGTGATGGGCTAGGGACGATCCGGTCAGAGTCACAAACTTTACTCCACGACCTAGACCAGTTCATCCACTAACTCGTCCCGCTGCGTCAAGGCATAAGACTTTGCAACCCGTACCTAGAGTTAGCATTTTCCGTTAGATCAAGGCCTAAGGCTTTTCAACTCGTACCACGACCTAATGTTGTGTTATACCGGACTAGTCAAATATCAGAGTACTCATGAAGCGCATATAAAACAAATACTTTATTGATTTAGGAAATATTCATACATAGAATAATTCGAGACTGGGCCCGGCCTAATGCCAAATCGAGCCAACAAACACATAACAAAATACCGTTTACAAAAGGCATGAAATCTACTCCGGCGGTCCTAATGTCCAGAACCAAGCTATCCGATCATCCNTCTTGTCGATTATGTATCTCGGTTGCTGTCAAGCACGACGGCGACGGACAACTATCTCGGTGGCTCTCCTCCAATCGAAAGGTAAAGCTTCTGATTCATGTTGTTCAATTTTGAAGATTTTGATTTGTTTGTGGTGTTCGATTCTGTCTGTAGATTCTATATGTTGTGTCTTAGGATGAATGGATCAATTTCGAATTGTTTGTTGCAAGTTGGTTTAAAATGTGTCTTGATTAAATTTTTCTTTCTCTTTGTTTCGTCAGATGGATGGATGAATTTGCTTTTGTTCTTTGCATTTGCAATCCGAATGATGAAGGGAATTAACCAAGTTCTTGGAACAAAGTTCAATGCAATAAAGGTTAGAAATTACTCTTTGGTCTTGTGTAACAATGTTTGATTTGTTCTGTCTCTGTTGTGTGTTATGGTAACTCTTTAATCTTGTGTAAATGAATAGAGTTAGCTTCTGGTCTGAATAGAACCGAGTGTAGTTAATGTTATGGTTAGCTTTAGTTAATGGTTAGGTAGAAATGAATGGTGTAGTGATGAATGTGTCAGATAGATGTCAACTCGGTTTGGTTGTTGTGTTCAATGCTTTGATAGTTCTCTTCAATCTATAAAAAATATTCATCATCCTCTTTCTTGAATTCATTTCAAACCGTGTTTCCTCCTCTCACTTCCTCACTCTTTCCTTCTCCTCTATCTTTCTTGAGCGTGTTTTGGAGATGGATTCCAATCCATTTACGCATACATGAAACTTTGTTGATCTACTTCATAGTCAACAAAGTATTTCTTTTGCTAACTATGAAGATATCTCGACTCTATCTTCATCTCAACTTCCTTCTCTTGGCACATACGATGTTGGTGAGCATCGGGAATGAAGGACGTGGACTCCTACTGATGATATTCTGCTGATCAGCTCGTGGTTCAACACCAGCAAAGATCCAGTTGTTTCCAACGAGCAAAAATCAGGCACCTTCTGGAAGAGAGTTGCAGCCTATTTTGCAGCAAGTCCGAAGGTAGCTGGCTGCGAGGAGAGATCGGCTAATAACTGTAAGCAGCGTTGGCACAAGATCAACGACTTGGTCTGCGAATTCTGTGGCGCATACGAAGCTGCAACTAGGGAGAAAAGTAGTGGTTGCAATAAGAATGATGGGCCTCAAAAGAGCTCATGAGATTTTCCACAACAACCATAACAAGAAATTCACTTTGGAGCATGCTTGGAAGGAATTGCAAAACGACCAAAAGTGGTGTGAAGTTTCAAGTGCTAAAAATGATGGAAGCTCTAAGAAAAGGAAGTGTGAAGACACTGCAGACTCATCGGCCTCTCAACCATCTGAAACCAAGCGTCCCACGGGTGTTAAAGCATCAAAGGCCCGTGGGAAGAAGACTATGAGGGAGGAGTCTGCAATGAATGGGTTTCAAAGTATGTGGGACATTAAACAGAAGGATTTGGAAGTGAAGGAAAGGTTGTCGAAGATGAGTATACTTGAGTCTCTTATTGCAAAGAAAGAACCTCTAGCTGACTATGAAGAAGCCCTCAAGAAGAAGCTCATCAGTGACTTAATGTTTAATTAGTGTAAGTGGTTATTGTTCTTCTTATAACTGCTTGGTAGTTTTGTTAACTCGGTGCAACATTTGTTATTGTTAACTCTGTTTCTTGTTATGGTCTTGTTAACTGCTTGGTAGTTTTGTTAACTGCTTGACTTTCTTATCTTTGTGTGATGATGATTAACTATGTTTTTCTCATGACTTGTTGCCTGTACTTGCTTTCAGGTCAAGACAGTGTCACGGAGTGGAGCATTGAAAGTGGGAGTCTTGTGTCACGTTGTCTCTGTTTGAAGACAGTATCACGGAGTCTCTATTTCTTGTGGTCTTCTCGTGGAGTGGAGCAATCAGAGTGAAGGAGTTGTGTCACGCGTGTTTGTAGTATTTGGAGTCTAGTGTCACATTTTACTTGGAGTCTTGGAGTTATCTGTTTGGAGTCTTGTATCACGTATCAGTCATGTTTTGTTGTACTTGGTTCACGGATTATCATGTTCTTGTGTTTGTAATATTTGGTTCACGGATTATCATGTTCTCTATATAAAGTCTTGTTGTTTACCATTGAAATATCACACAATCTAATTCTCTCCTTCTCACCATTGAAATATCACAGAAACTCTCGTTCTCTAATTCTCTAATTCAAACTCAAGCCAAACGAATTCTCTCCTTCTCACCTCACCATTCAAAGAAGATCAAGCCAAAAAAAAATGGCATCGTCTTCACATAACACATTTGATGGATCAATGGATGATGCTTTTGATCAATATTTTGATCAACAATTTGATCAATATTTTGATCAAGCGTTTGAGAATTTCTCCAATAACTATGGTGATCAAGAAAAAGAGAAAAAAAAGGAAACAACGAACTTACATCGAAAGAAATCGTGAAGAACGCGATTTACGTTTATGGAATGATTATTTCAGCGACACTCCAACATATTCTCCAAATCTATTCCGACGACGATTTCGAATGAACAAACATTTGTTCATGCATATTGTTCATCGACTCTCCAATGAAGTTCAATTCTTTCAAACAAAAAAAGATGCTCTCGGAAGGGTTAGTCTCTCTCCACTTCAAAAGTGTACAGCAGCCATTCGTATCTTGGCATATGGCAATGCGGCTGATGCGGTCGACGAATACCTCCGCCTCGGTGCAACTACAGCTCGATCGTGTTTGGAACATTTTGTGGACAGAATAATTTCTTTATTCGGCGAAGAGTACCTGAGAAGACCAACAACACCTGCTGATCTTCAACGTTTAGTTGATATTGGTGAATATCGTGGATTTTCCGGGATGATAGGAAGCATCGATTGTATGCATTGGGAGTGGAAGAATTGTCCCACCGTTTGGAAAGGGCAATATACTCGGAGTTCGGGTAAACCAACAATTTTTTTAGAGGCGGTTGCTTCATATGATCTGTGGATATGGCATGTGTTTTTTGGACCTCCAGGTACCTTAAATGATATCAATGTTCTTGATCGCTCACTTGTTTTTGATGACTTAATAAATGGTCAAGCTCCGCAAGTCACATACTCTGTCAATGGAAGAGAGTATCATTTGGCTTACTATCTCACCGATGGTATTTATCTGAAATGGGCAACTTTTATCCAATCAATTTCATTACCACAGGGCCCGCAAGCGGTTTATTTGCTCAACGTCAAGAAGCTGTCCAAAAAGATGTCGAGCGTGCTTTTGGAGTCCTGCAAGCCCGCTTTGCCATTGTTAAAAATCCAGCACTTTTTTGAGATAAAGTCAAAATTGAGAAGATTATGAGAGCTTGTATCATACTCCATAATATGATAGTAGAAGACGAACGAGATGGATACACTCAGTTTGACGTTTCAGAGTTCCAAGAAGCTGAAGACAACGGAAGTTCACATGTCGATCTAACGTATTTTACAGATATGCCTTCAAATATCGCCAACTAGAATTCGTGATAGACAAATGCATCAACAACTGAAAGCTGATTTGGTTGAACATATATAGCGTAAATTTGGACGTGATGAAGACAACAACTGAGCTTGATTTTTTTTTTTAATTCTCGTTTAATTTAGTAATCTTTGTTTTAATGTTTTTTTTTTAAGTTCTATGTTTAAACTGTAATCTTTTATAATGTTTTAATTAATAAAAAAAATTAATTTTTTTTAATATTTTATAAATTAAAAACTTCTAAATAAGATACTATCATTGGAGGTCCAAAATCATAATGTTTCGTTTCTTAATTGCTTTTAATTAGTTAAATAATGATTAAGAGAACCATATGAGTGTATGGGTTAATTTTGCTCTAAGACATTAAGCATGCGTACATGTGAACAGAATGCACTTAAACTTCCACAAGTCGATATTTCTTAATGTAGTTTTGTTGCGTTCGTACAGTGAATATGCACCAAATATAACCAAAAAGCTGTGACGAGCATGTTCATACAAAACAAGAAGAGAAACAATGTAATGCGGACTAAGAGGGATGGTTCCCTCTAGTAGGACGACACACATGGTTACGTTTACGAGCATGTTCTTCGTTGTGGTGCTGTGTCCTACACGCGTACCCGTACCAACAATTTTCTCTCGCTGCTGCATCAGCTGGAAAATAATCTACGATAAGCGTTACCCGGAACCAGTATAAAAGGAACCCCACCAGCTTATCATAACACTCACTGCAATGTACAATAACAATCTTATCATCACCAGTAGGAAGAAATCAACTATGTTTCAAACCATGCAATTTTGAGACGGAAGAGTCTCCACACTAGACTAGTAACTTACTTGCAGACATGTGTTGATGTAGTTATTGTCTCAGCATGATTGAGTGGCATTCGAGAGCGGTCTGCATACAAAGACATCATTAAAACTAGATATATAGACATAAAAAGGGCAAAGGATAGGTTTTAATTTTGTGGTTTTGTTAAACGATTTTGCACGGTTAATAATTGATATTAAGATTTTACCGATTTGTCTATCATTGAAAAGACTGAACCACTCAGCTACAACATCCTGCACGGTTCTTCCCATCTTAGCAATGCATCTTTGTGTTATCTACAGAAAACACACAGAGAATGTCACAAAAGAAAGAAAAAAGAAGAAGAAGAGAGATATCAATACTCAACAGTTCGTTACATCTTGTTCATGGCGATTCATTTCATGGGTTAGGAAGGGAATCCTTGTAGCTGTGCGTTCCGAGATCTGCAAATATTAGTAAGAAAATAATTAAAAAAAAAGAAAGAGAATAGCAAATACACAAAACCATCTTTGGATCATAGCCATTCTAACCACAGTGCAAACTATTATTATTGCAATACCTCAAAGATGGAAAAGAAAAGCTATCATACATAACAGAGAGCCAAAGTTCAAAGAGAGACTTTTCTTAACGAAAACTATTATAGTCTTATATAGCAAACAGTATATACCAACATGCCTTAATAATAGAAAACAATGAACACTTTTGATTAGATCATAGCTTAACCTACAGGTCTGAAAGTTTCCGGATTGCAGACTGGAGTAGATTCACCATGTGTAACATTTTGGGAACTCCAATAAGCACCACAAAACGGCCTATCACATCCCATGCCTGCAATAAACTTTCTTAGCTGAGAAAGTGAAAGCAACAACAGCAATGAACTTAAATAATGCACACTAAAGAAGCATGTACTACTGCCACTTACAGTGTAACGGCACTTGAATATTGGTTCTATTAGGCATCATTCCTCTACACAGGTGGCATTGCAGGTGTGCACCATGTCGTTCACACCGATAGCCACCAATCGTAGCAACTGACAATAGAGCCATTGGCGCAAAAGAACAAACCAATCCATCAATGATATCATTGTACTATGATACCTCTAGTCCTCAACTTTTTTTATTTCCTTTTCCCCCAAATACATTAATTCTTTTGTACGACTAGAACCAGTTTACTTTGGGTATACTTTTGAATCAACTTATCCAAGAGGATAGTAAGAAGATAGTTCTGAAAATTAATTTCAAATTCTAGTCTCAAAGTTCCTTTGCATCCACAGTTTTTAGCAATGTGGTAAGATTTCTATGAAAGACAAATATTAAGTTTTTCTCTACAGTGAAAAATATAACAAGCAAGCATCAAGATAAAATATATTACCACATTGTGGACATTGCAAACGCAAGCTATCTCTTTCTTCAAGTGTGGGCGAGACTAACGTACTGAAACGACGTTTTCTCTTACTCCCAATGATCTAAAACGTATGCAAATTGTAGTATTTAAGACAGCATGGAAGGTATGTATAACTCATAACTAATTGCACAAAAATACGTTCAACGTGTTTAAGTAACGGTAATGATTCCTTAGTGATATACATCACTAAGTGATGCAAGACAAATCATCTTGATGACTAATGCTTTATATATTTACAAAATCAGTTACTCAATAGAGAATATTGCAGCTAGTACTTACAAGATTTGATTGTATTGATGAAGATGAGTCTAACACTGCGAGATCTTCAGCTGGCCGCCTCAGTCCGGTATCCGCTTTCAATATATCCTAACATAACAGTCTCTGATATAGTCACCAAAAAGCTCAAGAAGCATATATGAAGAACAAGAGTAACAATTCTACCTCTTGTATGTTTTGCAGAAAATGATTCCTCCCAACAAACTGTACAGTTGTTCTGCACTGTGGACACAGCACATGTTGATGTCTCGCCTCAGATCTCCGCATCCATTCTGAGAAACAGCCATTACTGCAGGCAGAACACATCAACCATCAGTTACCTACCAATATATTTTTTGTAATCTCGGATGAGAACTGCACAAGTCCAACGAATGGGCAGACCAGAAATTATGAAGGCAAGGCGCAGCTGTGACAACATCATGCCACACGTTTAAGCAGATACTGCATTTGGCGTGGTCAGGATCTATGGAGATCTGAAAAGCAAAAACCAAAGAGACCGAATAAGAAACTTCAAAGAATCTAGAGTTATGGACTATGAGATAATAATAATAGAGCACCTTAAGTAGCTGGGATCTTGAATCTGGAGCAGGCATTACCGTAAATCTGTACTGCAAGTAACCTACAAAATTGAATTAATTATATCTCGAAGTTTCTTGTCTTCTTAAAAGTAACCTAACATACAGAAGACACAAACAGTGACTTGAAATAAAATCTGCAACTATAGCTTTCATTACCAGAGGCTCAGAACTAGTTCAATGATAAACATTTGTATAGCAATAGTACCATATCCATATATTTAATCTACTCTATTAGCCTTCAACCAAAGGGTTTCCTATAAACTAAACCGTAGCAATTACTTTATAGATACAATTCATTTTGTTGACCATACCAATTCCAAATGAAAACAAAAAAAAAAGTCTTGCTTTAAGAAATAAACTAACTCAGAGACATAAAGATGTAAGCAAGGTCGAACCTTGTCCTCCAGGGCCAGGAACAATTTCGGAACCAGACATTATATCAACAGCACCATCTTTGGGGATGAGAGCCTCGTCAACAAGTATAGCATCCGAACTAAACAAAAGCAAAGCAAGTTACCAAAAAAAAAAATCAGAAAGCAGAAGTGTAAACAGAGAAAACATTAAAAAGACTCAACCTTTTGTTATGTAAAGTGGCAGAGCCTTGACCCAAGTTCTTAGTGATTCTGCACCATTCATGTCTTTCTGAGGAAGATGGTTTAATCTCGGAGCATATCACCATATCACCACACCTAATCTCGATGTCCGAGAATCTAGTGTCCAACGGAACTGCGAAAAAAAAAGAGAAACTTTAAAGGTCAATGGACATTCGATAAACAAAGGGAGGGGAGAAAAAGGGCAGACCCAGTTTGGCCCATGCTTCATCGGAGGGTTTAGAACGAGAGGATTGACCTGATTCCGTCGTCATCGGAGTTCACTTTCGAAAGCTTTCAGAGAACGACTACTCCTATTTTTGTTTTTCTATCGTCAAAGGAGTGAACTTTTTTGTTTCTTTCGTATAACCGTTTCGGTTATGGGCCTTTATAGACGTATGGGCTTTTACTAGCGTCAGTTATATTCAGCCCATGATGTAGATTATACACACAGCTTCTGGCCTTCTAAGCGAGTCTCTTCGACCTACTCGAACAAACTACAAAACTATATTAGATATATACGTTTTTGATTATTTTAGCTTACTTTCTAAAAGTAAAACAACACTAGTTTTTAGTGTTTAAAATATGTATGAAATAATGCAAAATCATCAAAAGTACTATGAAAATATATTCATATAATATGTAGTTATTACATAGAAATATATATATATATATATTTATGTTTGATTATTGGAAAACAACATGTTATATATGAATTGTTCAGTTATGATTTTAATTAGTTCGGACCCGATCTTTTGATCATCACATGTTGCAGCTGTACATGCAACAACAAAAAAACGTGGTTTAACATGTTCTTATGTTTTTACTTTTGTCGACATATATATTTCTTCTACATAACTTTATTGTTTATTTTTTTTGAAGTATACAACAGTGAGACTACGTGTAACGTTGACCTTCTTAAACAAACCCAAAAAAAAAAAACTTTATAACAACAAACCACAATTTCCTGGTGAGGAGCTGGACAGATAAAAGAAAGAGCACGTAGGGACGACATATATAGTACAACTCATGTACTATTTCCTTTTACGGACATGGCTAAATCTTTAGAACATTCGTCGAATCATAGGAGACCTTGTCGGCTTTCAACGGTCAGCTCTTTGACTATTCCAAACAGCATGCTGCTGAGTTAGCTACAAGCCTACAATCAAATTAGTAACGTTAACACCGCGGAAGTTTAGATGACCAAGTCTCCTTTAAGTTTTAACACAATCCTACTTTCGAACACTATCAAAATATTTTGCAAGACGTGTACATTAGTAAATCCATTTTCCAAAACTCAATCTTCTATAAAAATTGATATCATATACACAAAGCAAATACCAATAATCATTTTGGACAAAATAATTCTCTTGCGCTGGTTTAGATACTTGATTAACTAAATTACTTATACAGCAATCGATCAAGTTGAATAAAATCCATGAAAATAGTTGCAACTTTTCAGTGTGTACTGTGTAGTACAAATTATTTACCGTTAGGGAAATTGCAGTATCTCTAGATTAAATTTGACTGCCGAGTATCATTTGTTTACGATGGCGCCAACATAAATAGTTGAAACTTGAAAGCAAAGTTTAAAACGTGAAATTTGTTAGTTTCGTGTCTTGTCACCTTAATAAGTTAGTTTGAGTAACGTTACAGATGCAACTGGCAACTGCTCGTCAGCAATATGTCCTTATAACTCTTGTAGGTTTTATATTGTTTGACTTTATGCATAATTATTAAAACAACTATATACGATTTTATCTTTTGACTTTGGCAATTGTTATTAGACAAGACTTGGAAAGGTCCACGGACTATTTTATGATAAACTGAAGGCTGCTAAGTCGCAATGTGCAATAATTTAATACAATTTCTCTTATACCTACTCTTTCATTAATTTCGCATAAAATTATCGTGTCAATATCTCATAACATTTTAAAAATATTTGAGATAACTATCACGTAATTATATACTCTCATTTTTCTCTTATTATGCCGCTTCAGATTTTTAGTTTAACATTTGGCACAAGACATTGTTTTTTTCTCTTCAGAAAATTGAATGCCTCGTGTGTGTAAAATATTGACAACTATAACAGTGTTGAACAAAAAAGAACACTGTTTTTCTCAAAAAGAAAAACAAAAAAGAACATTGTTTTCATAAAGTTCAGTATAAAACAGAAACCCATGTTTCTCAACAAAAAAAAAAAAAAAA
>QGKV02000649.1:4896472-4967137 GCA_003260655.2 Brassica cretica | reverse complement strand
GTAACCTAAACCCAGCCAAACCGGAACAAAATGTCTCCTACATTAATCTCGAATTACATGTTCAACATAATATTTTTTTTAACAGCACTTGTTATGATAATCTAAGAAGTCGAATAAGAATTCCAGTTGATTGGTTTGCTTATACATGTTAAGTGGCCAAGTCAGATCTTGGTTTACCGGTTTAAGAAGTTTTAGTTGGCCTGAAACTTCTATATCTCTTTTCTCCTCATTGCACTAATAAGAAAATAAAATGGACCACAATACATTCTCGGACAGATGGAATTCGTTGGAAATAAGAGTTCAGTTAACTAGACTCACCAAAAATAGTTCATGCCGATCAAATAAGGTCTTTAAAAGAGTCGTTGTCTTTCTTTTTTTCAACTAGATTTTCAATTCACAACTATCAGTAGTAATATGTATGATCAAGGGTTTTGACAGATTTTAAAAGAATTTCTGAGTCATAAACATTAACTATTTATAATAAATTAAGCACGGTTAAATTCATCATCTTACATATACGTTTTGAAATTTATAAAATTGATCATTCTTGATTTCCTAAACATAAGAAGTTTTGAGTTTTTTATTTTTTTCTTTTCAAAAGAGTATTTTATACTTTTAAAACAGGTAAAAGTTGTTACGATAAAACAAACCCAGAAAAACAATTATTATTTTAAAGAGGACACATACATATACATATATATATATACACCTATATATTTATTTATTTATTCAAAGCAATGTTCAACAAATCACTAAGCGATAATTAGGTGCTTTGTAAAGGATTAGCGATTAAACATATTATTCAAAGCCTAGACGAAGCTTAGGCGTTAATGAATTATTGATTTATTTTATATAAGATATTTTAATTTTTAGTTTTAATTATAAAATTATTTTGATGAATTATTAAACTAAGATATAAAAAAAAGAAGATAATTTTATGGATTTGTAATAACATTATTAATTAATTTAAAGCATTTAGACTAATTTTAGATTGATTTAAATTGATTTTAACCAATTCAGAACAAGTTAAACTGATTTGAGCCGTATAAATCACATTTGTTAAAAATTCATTTTGGATAAGACCGAATTGTCGCCTATGTGGCAACTACCAATTTTCAGAATCATATTTTAAAGTATATATAAATGTCCTCGTTTATATATATTATGCAGTACACTGAGACCTAAATTGAAAACACACAAGAATGCAATTATTACATGATGTAATAAAAAAAATCATTAGGTTTGTGAGGATAATTTGCTTCCAATGACTTTGCAATGGAGGTACCCACACATTTTTATTCTCATAATTCCAATCATTTATATTTATATTTAATTAGAAAATCTCTCAAATGTTAATATTTTTAATCAACTATAATTAATTCTTGCTTACCCAAACTAAAATAATCCTTCGATTTTTCTTTGTTATTTTTAGCTTCATTTTCATATTTGATAATCATTGTAACAATATATATCTTTTTGAGATTATGCTTTAAAGAAGATATTTTGGACTTATTCATCTTTCATATATGATTGGTGTATTACATTGTTTTGTTCAGCTTTGGACACTTATCTTACTTAAGTTCTTTCCTTTTTTTTGTTACATTCTAACAAAATATATAAATGCTCATATTTTGCTTTTATTATTTTGGATATTTGCTTTAAAAATGAAAACTTTGATTTGGAAAAATCTCATAGAAATCCTAAAATGTTACCAAATTATACCAAAATCAAATAAAGTTACAAAATTTTAATATTTCTTTGTCATGGAAAAGAGATTGATGAGGTTTTCGACATCATATTAACGAAATCACAATTGCATTAGTTGTCACAAACTAAAATATTTTACAATTTTGTTCGTTTTTATTTGAAAAATGTCTTACAAACTAAAAAAAATATCTTTGACATAGTTCAATTTCATTTTCATTTGTTGATTGATTTTATGATCTACATAATTAATATTTTCTTACCGAACTAAAGGATTCCTTCAGTTTTTATTTGTATTTTTTACCGTCATCTTAATAATTTGACTTGTGACCAATATCTGCACTGATAACATATCAACCCAAATATTTAGATATTCAATTTTTTTGGTGTAACAAAATAAGTATTTTGTTAGGTAGTTTATAACTTAAGAATGGGTTCGTATGAATGGTGTCATCATCTCATGACACTTATAACAAGAGACCTTGCATTAGCATATATGAAGTCAATGAATCTTTCAATGAAACATTCTTTGTAAAAGCGTCTTCCTTGTTGGTCTAGAAGGGTGTCTTGGTTCCCATAGAACCCACAACCATATAATGCAATTTTGTCCCCAACAACCCTTAGAGCAAGCTCATGTTCATCATTTTCACTAGGATTTAGTGTTGGAGCATTGTCAATCAAATGAAAACAATAAGTCAAATGTTTATAATAATTGCTCTAAGGTTTTCCATAACATAATCACAAAGCAAAATCTTGACATGCAAGCAAACAACCATAAACTCAATACCTTGAAACTTATGTTGAATGCTTTGAAAGAATCTCAAATTGCAACAACGAAGCTTGAAAATGTTCGATTTGAAGATGTTGTTGTGTTGTTCCACTATATGGAAGTGCTTAAGTAGCTCATTCCCTTGCATCACTACATTAATCTCGTTTGTAGTAATAATGACTCTTTCCTTAACAAATCATGTGTTTCATTAGATTTTAGAAAGTCAAAACTTATGGTAAACATGCATGGATGAATCTTTATGCTCACCTAGATTTCATAGTCAACAATGATGAACTTTTTCGCTTGGTTTGATGGAGGAATAACACCAATGATTTCTTACGCTCTTGTGAGCTTTTCACAAAGGTATCAATTGGTTGTGAATTTGAGAAATGATCACAATTGGGAGGATTGTGATCATTTTGTCTAGCCCATGAAAGAAAGTTTGACTAGACGAAGAGATCATTGAAAAAAAGAAAGTAAGAAGATAGAGATTAACTTGATGAATAAGAAGAGAAATGGTTTGTCAAGTGTGAAGATGAGCTTTTAAAATCTTTATATATAAAGAAGGCTTTGTATCCCTCCTAGGCCATCCAACTCAGCATCCAGCTAGGAAAATCGAAGTCTCTGGTTGCAACACGTGTCCAGGCCTCTCTCTCCGCTGCATTTCATTAAAACGAAGGGGACGCGAGTTGGGCTTTGTGTCGTGCCATGGGCTTTTTGTTGGCCCTTCCCTTTGTCCACCTTTTTTAAGGTCGTGGCCGTTCTTGCGACAACGGAGTTTCAATTAGGTTAAGGAAGACGACTTTTTCTTGTCAATCTCCGGCGTAAGCCGTTGTAGTGTCGAACCGATAGGATTTCTTCTCTCTTGCAATGGAAAATCAGCAACGTAACGGAACCCAAACCGGATTCAATCAATGTCATTAAAGTTCTCCTTAACTTCATCTCCCCCACTCCTTCCATGATTCTTCAGCTCCCACCTAGCTTCCAGTCGGTGAAANAACCTAATTCAATTGTAATATTGAAGATTAAAGTAAATAGCAGTAAAGTCTAAATGAATACAGAAATATATAATAGTTCGATAATAAATAAATAAAAGCAAATAAAATAAATGAAACTCTCTTAATAAAAATTTATTATTTTATTCAGATTCTGAATCGTAACTAAGCATGGTATTATGCAATTTAGTCAACCATCTGTGATTCTCAATATTTAAATATCATATAAAAGTAAATAATTTATAAAATAATTTCTCAAACATAATATATAACCATCCACTAAAAAAATCAACTTATAAATTAGACAAACCTGTGATTTTTAACAAAAAAAACAAAAAAAATAGTGAACGCTCTAAATACTTAGTGTGAGTATTTTAAATGTACGTAAAATAAATGTATATTATATTATTTTTTCACTTACTCTAAATATGTATTCTATGGTTTCTTCACTTACTCACCCGTCCGTCCGTAGGACGGGTTTACCCTAGTGAGAAAGAAGTAATAATATCTTATGTCATACTACTCTCTCACTCTTGCTTAGTATTGATGTTTAATGGCAGTAATACTTGCTTACCCAAACTATAATAATCCTTAATTTTTTCTTAATTTTTCTTTTAGCAAGTATCTCTATTTTTCTATCATTAGTGTAACGAGAGTTTATGATTCTGAGATTATATTTTGGACCATATATGTTTTGCATATGGTTGATATATTTCATAGTTTTGATTATGGTTCTAAAAATTGGTCTACGTGGCAAATCAATCCTAGCCGAAACGATTTTCTTAAAATCTGATTTATATGGCTTAAATTGGTTTAAACCTTTCTAAATCAGTATGAATCGTTTTAAATCGATCTAAATTAATTTTAAATCTGTTAAGTTAGTAATAATGTTATTATAAATACAAAAAAAAAAGAAATTGTCTTATTTCTTTTGTTTATTATCTAATTTGGATAATTCATCAAATTAAATTAAATTACCTTACATAAATATGAAATATCTATAAAATAAATAAATAATCCGTTAATGCATATGTCCCGCATAGACCTCAAATGATCTTACTTTAATTTCTTTTTTTTGTTATAGTCTGATAAAATATATAATTAAATGCTCAAATTCTCTTTTTATTCTTTTGAATCCTTTCAAATTGAAAACTAGGTTTGAACTTCTGCTTGGTAAAATTTCACAGAAAATCTAAAGTGTTACCAAAGTATACAAAACTTATCTAAAATGTGGATATAAGATATATTGTCCAAAAATGAAAAACACATAAATGCAATAATTATATAAGATGTTGTCAAGAAAAAAAATCATGTATGAAAATTACAATTGTGATATTAGAGTATGGTTTTAAGATTTATAACCAAAACTTTGGAAATATGTTGTTTTTTGGCCATGATATTCGTTATACATGCGGATTAAATATTCAGAAAATGAGTGCATATCGACGCACTTGCTTTTTCCTATATGCAGGGATGAGCATCTAATGGGGAAAAATATTTATCTTGATTTGCAATTTCATTAGGATGATTTGGTATAAATTTAATTTACACGGTATAACGGATGTATGAAAATTGAATTGAAACCAGTTTGGTTCGGTTCGTAATCTTTAAACCTATCGGTTCTCAAATATTCATCTTCAATTCTCATTGGTTCAGCATCTTCAAACCGACCAGTTCGGATTAGTTTTGTAAGTTGCTTTGTCTTTATGGGCTTATGATAAACGAAACTGAACTTATTATTAATGTTGTTGGTCCATTAAATAAATATACAGAACTTTGTCGTTCAGTTGCGGCTAAAAGTCCAAAATGATTTGCATCTAATCATTTTTCATATTATGGGAGATTACCCCTGTTTAATTATAATATATTTTTTTGAAACTTTTTAATTATAATATTGTTATAACCTAATCGTTTATGATGCCAACTGTTAAGCGTTCAAAACAAGTCAAACTAAAATTTAAATTATATTTTTAAATGTAGATGAGTGAAACATATGGTTATGTATTTCTCATAAAACCATACCACTATACCAGTGCCAAATATGGAGTAAAGAAGTTTAGCGGGGACTGCGTTTTGCTTTGCTTTGATCAGATTTTGTAAATTAGAAATATTACTTCGACGACGAGTCAAACTATCAGTCTTTATCATTAAAAATCAACGCAAATTAAAAATATAATAATTGATTTCGTAATGGTTTTGTTAAGCATCATTCGCCATCTTGGCGTACAATTTCACCGTACCTCCAACTCGCTCGCTTGTCGGTTTGAAAATTCTTTCTTTATAGTCCCAAAAACTATTTCATCGGATTCATTTAATAATTTTTTAAACATCCTTTCTAGATACAAGGCTTGTAAAATTATATTTTGTTTCATAAAATTTTATATAATATATTCTTTTAGATTAGATTGAGTGGTATTTCTTTTCTTTAAAAATGTTTATTTGCTACCTACAAACAAGGATTTTTTTTTTTTAAAGTTAAAATATTTCTTCCTCTACGTAAAAGTATCGGTAAGAATTCATATTTTTCAGATTGTTTTTGTGTTGAACATGTGTTTTATGAAATTATCTTCTAGAATTTTATATGAACTACATGAAATTGGAGATTTTTTTTCTTCAAGTATTCTCTTAATTAGTAGAAAAAAAAGAAAATGTTAATTCAGAAACGTCACTGGAAGTTTGATGCAATAATAAATGTTTATATAGAAGTCCACATCCTTCACTTTACTCTCACGGCACTCTAACTCACACATGTATAAATACCAGCTAACATTTACCCAGCTTTTTGATACACTAAAATTGGATCTTTATCTGTAGTTGTAATATGTTTAGATTCAATTTCAGAGGACCAGTTCACACTTTATCTTTATGAGATCAGAATTAAACTAAAACGAAGTAAGAGTTTTAAGAAGATGTAAATAACGTAAGGAACAAGTAACAAGATTAGGTTGTTTTCGAATTGATTAAAGGCGTTAGTCTAGGGTTTCTTTTCAGGCAAAGAGTTCGCGAACCAAGCAATTAGTCAAGTTCAGTTTATAACAAGTCTAAACTCGGATCACTCAAGTTAAATCAACCCACTCTCGTGGTATCGATTCTTTTGCAGGTCAGTCTTGATGCCTAAACTCTCGTTTGGATCAAGACGCGCTAGCAAGCTTTAGAGATCAAGTCCGATATGTTCACAACACACCCTAATATCTACTCTCGCTGACTAGAGATGCAAAGCTCATTCAAATCATATCAAGTTATCAATCAACGGTTAGCTAAATCGATTAACCCTAATTCATGCACTAGGTGATCAGTTCAATGCAACCAATAAGAACATATATGAATGTAGACAATCTTAAGATGACTTATCTATGCTCAGTTTACGAATCCAACACCTTAGAACCCTAAACTAACTCGGTGAATACTCACACATAACATAAAACAACACATGCTTACCAAGAACCCCACTGACTGCTGTTCAAAATGGCTCCATACTCTGTATCTCATACCTGCCAAAGTTAAAACTTTCCAGATAAAACTCCTTATATTCAATTAAGAGTAGTGTGTGCTTCTCATCATATGCATTAGATAGGGTAATGGTCTAGGTATGAAACATGTCTTTTTGTGTTTAAGTGGAGCTAAACAGTGTTTTAAGGGCTACCAAATTTCGTAGAGGATGCAGGATATCTTTCAAAATTGCAAGAGATGATAGATCCATTGATGTCCATAGCCTCTACTCGGTTTTGCATGTTCTTCTTTAGGAAAAGTCGCTCTGATCTGCATGGTTCTCATCTCTTTTCTTTATACTCCTTCTAATTTACCAGTGGCGTCTGTCTTTTCTTTTATAATCTTCTCCTTCTTCATCACCTTATTCTAAAGTACATAAAGCTAAACTATAATTTTTTTTTTCTGAATAATACATAGGTGATGGTGACGAAGCAGGAGGTAACAATTGTGATAGCGACATGCCACTGGAGTTCTTGACCTCACATTCATTCTTGTCTCTCTTCTTTTCTTAGTTAGATCATCGCCGGCGGAGCGACTGCTCCGTATGCTTCCGCCTATTCCTCAGCAGAAAATTATGTTGCATCAACGAGTGAGAGACTGTGTCGATCCTTTTCTCTCCGGCCCTTTTGTACATATCTGCACATAAGATACTGAATAACAAATGCATGAGGGCGGAACAAAGGCCTTAGGGTTTTAAGGTGGGTACTAGCTAAAGATGAGCTAGCCACTCAGGATCAGCATGATGGATAAAAAGAATAAGAAGTCCTGAGTGTTGAAGAACAAGATGATGTAATGTCAGGGTGTTCTGTATCCACATGTGTGTCTATCGCTTCTGCTAAGGTCACTGAATAACATGAATTAGAGCACGAGGGTGGTTAATACACATCATAGAATAAGGTCCTGATTCCCACAAAGTTTGGATACAAAACACCCTGACTTTATAAAGACATCAAAGCGGACTGACTCTAAACATCAAACCAAAGGTAAACGATTAGTAGCAGATAAGCGCCTCCCCCAGACTTACTTCTCACCATCCCTGGTGAGAAAATAATTCGAGGAAAGGCTAAAATAATAAACAAGTGCAGGAAACAGAAACAGAAATATAAATAGTTCAAACGGATATAATAATGGAGATAGAACTAGGAGACTGCCTAGTCAGTATCATCGCTCTCGGACTGGCCCGCGGAACGCCTGTTTCTTTTGCGTGGAGTAGCTCATGGAGTCTCTTCGTCACCCCTTGCAGTTCCTGCCGACTCTTTCCCTGGACGATGACTGCGTGATGTAGTCTGGTCTTGACGAGGTTCAGGTGTGCTTGGAGCTCCCATGCATCCTCCAGTGATCGCCTTCAGTATCCTCTTCATTAGGCTGTTGTTCTTGCGCTGAGAATCTTCGCGGAGCAGATGCTCCGAAAAATCGGAGACTGTTCCTTTTTTTAGTAACTCGGGGTTTTTGATTTTTATACTGCAAAAAAGAAAAAAGAAGCACAAAAACGAAATCTAAAAGAAATATTTACACTCACCAGTGGGTTGCCTCCCACTAAGTGCTTGGTTTAAGTCACTAGCTTGACTTGGTTGGTTTATTAGGCTAAGGGGGGATCGCTTAGAGGAATTCACCCTCTGCGGTTGTTGTCTCGGCAAGGTATGGCTTTATGCGTTGGCCATTGACAACAAATTCTTTCCCTTTCGTGTTCAGCAACACAACAGCTCCGTAGGGGTGGACCTCTTTAATGGTGAATGGTCCGGACCACTTAGATCGCAGCTTTCCAGGGAACAATCGTAGCCTTGAGTTGAACAAGAGCACCTGATCCTTAGGTTGAAAGTTACAGTTGATGATCCTCTTGTCATGGTAAGCCTTAGTTCGCTCCTTGTAGATTTTAGACCTTTCATAAGCGAGATGCCTAATTTCTTCCAGTTCGTGAATCTGCATGGATCGTCTCTCTTCTGCTGGTTTGATGTCAAAGTTGAGTAGTTTCACAGCCCAAGTTGTCTTATACTCCAATTCAACGGGTAGGTGACAAGCTTTACCGTACACAAGATTGTAAGGAGTGGTCCCGATTAGTGTTTTGTAAGCTGTTCTGTAAGCCCAGAGAGCGTTGTCTAGCTTGAGTGACCAATCCTTGCGACTTGTGTTAACTGTTTTCTGTATGATGCTCTTGATCTCTCTGTTTGAAACTTCCACTTGCCCACTAGTTTGAGGGTGATATGGCGTGGCTACCTTGTGTTGCACGCCGTTCTTCTTCAATAGACCTGCAAAGATCTTGTTGATGAAATGACTACCCCCATCACTGATGACCACGCGTGGTACCCCAAATCTTGGAAAGATTATGGTTTTGAACATCTTAGTGACCACCCTTGCGTCGTTTGTGGGACTGGCAATCGCTTCCACCCACTTAGAAACGTAGTCAACTGCTACCAAGATGTACTCATTCATGAAGTGAACAGATATTTTACCTCTTGTATGTTTTGCAGAAAATGATTCCTCCCAACAAACTGTACAGTTGTTCTGCACAGTGGACACATCACATGTTGATGTCTCGCCTCAGATCTCCGCATCCATTCTGAGAAACAGCCATTACTGCAGGCAGAACACATCAACCATCAGTTACCTACCAATATATTTTTTTTAATCTCGGATGAGAACTGCACAAGTCCAACGAATGGGCAGACCAGAAATTGTGAAGGCAAGGCGCAGCTGTGACAACATCATGCCACACGTTTAAGCAGATACTGCATTTGGCGTGGTCAGGATCTATGGAGATCTGAAAAGCAAAAACCAAAGAGACCGAATAAGAAACTTCAAAGAATCTAGAGTTATGGATTATGAGATAATAATAATAGAGCATCTTAAATAGCTGGGATCTTGAATCTGGAGCAGGCATTACCGTAAATCTGTACTGCAAGTAACCTACAAAATTGAATTAATTATATCTCGAAGTTTCTTGTCTTCTTAAAAGTAACCTAACATACAGAAGACACAAACAGTNTTTCCCATACTCCCCACCAGTCCCTCGGTGGTTCGTATTCCATTTCTATTGATTTCCCATACTCCCCACCAGTCCCTCGGTGGTTCGTATTCCATTTCTATTGATTTCCCATACTCCCCACCAGTCCCCCGGTGGTTTGCATTTCAATCATTTCTCTTTCCTTTTTCCTTTATTTCTTTTTTTCTTATCATTTCCTTTTTAGATGCCACCCGTTCTCGGTGTCACACTCAATCCATTTAACAATCATTCATAGATATCCTATCCTTTATCTACCAGACCGGTTAACAGTTCTCCTATGATCCTATGTTCATTTCTTTCTAACCGTCCTAGCTCTCAATAAAAAACCACAGATCTTCAACCAGGTAAACAATCAATCAATCATCATCACAATAGTTTATTTAGAATCTTAAATCAGTATGAGAGTTCTAATGCAATATGGTCTATCAACCTAACAACAGACAGGATCTAATCAATCCTAGCAACCCATTCAACAGTATAAACGAACATGAAACAGATCTGGAAAGAACACCTCCCCTTAGCCTAGATCTGGATCTGAGAATAGGGGGTAAGAGAAACGGGATCTGAGATCTATGACACCACGCGGCCACCACCACCACTCGCGGCTGCTCACGGCGAGGAGAGAGAAAAAGAAGCGCGGCGAGGAGCGAGAGAGAGAGAGAGAGGAGGGACGCAGCGAAGAGAGAGAAAGAGGAGAGAGGCGACGCGGAAGAGAGAGAAAGAGTCGACGGCTAGGGCTTCCGGTCTTCGGGAATTCTCTGCAGGGTTTCGCTTCTAAACTTTCTGATGGAAGTCTAAGGGGTGGAGGCTTTGTATTTATAGGGAAGGCAAGGAAACCCTAGGGGTTTTAATCAAAATGGGCCGCAGAGCGGGCCTTTCTACAAAAACTTTTTGGGCTTGGGTTTTGGGGTGTTACAATTCTCCCCCTGCTAATCGGAATCCGCCCCGAATTCCAATCTTCAGGCTTTAAACCTTAACATTCAAAACCCGAGGGAAGTTTTCAAACATAATCAAGGAAAACACACAAAAGGCATCTTACTTGCTCAAGATCATTTAAAACCAACAATGAATTTAATAAATGAAATGGAGTAGGACTACAATAAATAGATAGGTCTCAAGGTATCGCCAAAATCCGCGAATATCCTTATAACAAGAAATGAAAAGCTAAAAACCAATAGGAAATGAAGAAAACCGTGTCCTACTCCTACTAGCTGATTCAGGAATCACAACTAGTCACTTCGAACTGGAGACTTCTGCTCCCCTTCCGGCTTAGGACCAGCCGCGCGGCCACTCCCGGTCGACGACGCCGGCTCCTCTTCCCACTCTGAGTCCTCCGATGGATCCTCTTCCGCTTCTACGTCTTCCTCAGAGCTCGAGATGGCGACGACTCGACGAGTAAGTGTCCGTTCAGCCTCCATCGCTTGACCGGCCATCCGGTTCACCAAGGCGAATTCCCATGGTTCCAACACGCCAATTAGCTTGCCCCGAATCTCCTCGCGGAGTCCTGCCTTGTACCACCGGCACCAATCCTCCGCTGTCTTGGGCTTGCATCTTTTGGCTGACTCCAGGAATTCCTCTGTGTACTCAGGGACTGAGCGCGGTCCTTGCCTGGCCTGCATCAGTGTTCCACACCGACATACTCCGGTTATGCTCCTCAGACTCTCTGCATCAATGCTTGGAATCTTCCTTGGGCGTCCACGTTTCCTCGATGGTACACTGTCCTCCATCCTAATCGGTCCAAGACCTGCCTTGGTCGACCCCGTCTTCCTGGGACGCCCTCGGCCGTAGTGGGCGGTGTCATTTCAACTTCAGGGGCAAACTGGAAAGTCCCCTGACCCTGGTACAATCGCCTGTACTCGGCTGCCCGCTGGAAATGGGGCATCAAAATCCGACGCCTCACGGTCGTCTCCTAGATGGGGGCGTTCGGCTGCTCCGCGAACTTCATTTCCTCTTCGTCTGGGAAGAGTGCAGGTACCATTTCACCGCAAGCGTCACAGTAGGGCTTGCGGGCGTATGCCCTTGTCCCTTTTGGTCCATAGTGCATGCGTCTTTCTCCGAGCTCGTGATGCACTGGTGAAGACATTCTGCAGCGTAAAAACCAAGACCTGATCAGAACATAATAGTAGTCATGCACAGATGGCAGTTTTCGATCATTTCTCAAAACTAGTGCTACTTTAGCATTCCATAGACTATCATCCACAGTGTGGTTCTTATCGTCCCTTTTTGCCCCAAGACGATCCTTTTTACCGTCAGCCTTTTTACCCTATGAAGATCCCATTTCCTTATTAGCATTTCGCATTTTGCTCCAAGATGACCCTCCATCATCCTTTTTACCCCAAGATGATCTTCCATCATCCTTTTTACCCCAAGATTATCCTTAGCTTAGACATCAAAAATCTGAAATCGGTTTTCTTCTACTGTCTTGCCGGCAGTCGCACGGCCGCCCCGGTTTGCTCCTTCCTCGTCGGCGGTGGGCCCACGCCAAGGTGGTGGGGCCCACGCCCATGTTTCCTCTTTTTTTTTATATGGGAACGAGTTTGACTGTTATATCAGAATGTCAGACGGCTTATTCTTTGTAGGTTTAGCTCATCTGTGAAGCCGCGCATGCCTCGTCCTTGCGTCTGTCTCTCCTCCAGCTCGTATGTCCGACTTCCCATTCCCCCTTATCTTGTCGTGCTAGGCGACTAATCCCTCTGTATACTTGCCTTACAACTCCTTGTTATCCATCCCTGAGCCTCTGAAACCCCACCTCACCGCGGTTCGAAGACCTTTTGTTGTTCTGATTTCGGCCGAAGACTCTAAGCTGTTCGAATTCTCTTTCAACACTGACTACAACGGGTCCAACAGAACCATAAGGGAAGAATGAAAGATGGCAGAAATGCTGATCCCTTAAGTTAATATTAAGGGACCTTAACCTGGCTCTGATACCAATTGAAACACCCGGCCCTTCCCCATTTCCAACCGGGGTTCCAGGGCGCGGGGTTTTAGGACACACATGTCTACTTTCCCGACATCTCCATGTGTCCCGTTTCTGGTCCCATGAGTTTCAGGTGCATTTTCTCTCTTACCATCGACATTCCCACTTATAGTTCTGCAAAAAGGGAGAGGGAAAAAGAGGGGTGAGTATGAATACTCAGTGAAGCGATTCTTGACCAGTCTCCCCCATGAACCTCTATACTGCTCAATGCGAAACGAGAACCAACTAGTCACTACACCCAATTCTTAACTAGTTATTAAAGTTTCATTCCACGAAAACAAGCACTGTAATGAACTCAGTCATCACTCAATTCACATAATTCGGTTTAATATTTAAGACTCCCATCATCCTAGAACTCTAGGACCTACACAGCTCAAGCGGACCAACCCTCCCCTTTTCTTGCTGCATTCGTGTGGAGCCGCCTGCCCTGGTACACTCGGCATCCGGTTCCCTTGGATGTAGTCTATACCCTTTGCAGTGTATTACGACCCCTTCCCGCCAAGACTCGGCGTGACTCAATCTTACCGGCGCCTCTATTCTTAACCTGCCGTTTTTGAACGCTACGGCCGCCGCGTTTTCCCATACTCCCCACCAGTCCCTCGGTGGTTCGTATTCCATTTCTATTGATTTCCCATACTCCCCACCAGTCCCCCGGTGGTTTGCATTTCAATCATTTCCCTTTCCTTTTTCCTTTATTTCCTTTTTCTTATCATTTCCTTTTTAGACGCCACCCGTTCTCGGTGTCACACTCAATCCATTTAACAATCATTCATAGATATCCTATCCTTTATCTACCAGACCGGTTAACAGTTCTCCTATGATCCTATGTTCATTTCTTTCTAACCGTCCTAGCTCTCAATCAAAAACCACAGATCTTCAACCAGGCAAACAATCAATCAATCATCATCACAACAGTTTATTTAGAATCTTAAATCAGTATGAGAGTTCTAATGCAATATGGTCTATCAACCTAACAACAGACAGGATCTAATCAAACCTAGCAACCCATTCAACAATATAAACGAACATGAAACAGATATGGATAGAACATCTCACCTTAGCCTACATATGGATCTGAGAATATGGGGTATGAGAAACGGGATCTGAGATCTATGACACCACGCGGCCACCACCACCATTCGCGGCTGCTCACGGCGAGGAGAGAGAGAAAGAGGCGCGGCGAGGAGCAAGAGAGAGAGGAGGGACGCAGCGAAGAGAGAGAAAGGGGAGAGAGGCGACGCAGAAGAGAGAGAAAGAGTCGACGGCTAGGGCTTCCGGTCTTCGGAAATTTTCTGCAGGGCTTCGCTTCTAAACTTTCTGATGGAAGTCTAAGGGGTGGAGGCTTTGTATTTATAGGGAAGGCGAAGAAACCCTAGGGGTTTTAATCAAAATGGGCCGCAGAGCGGGCCTTTCTACAAAAACTTTTTGGGCTTGGGTTTTGGGGTGTTACAAGAAGTATTTGAAAACTGCCAGTATTGCTTGCGCATATTAATTTATTCCCCAACTAATAGTTGACTGCGCAAAATTAGATACAAAATAGTCAATTGTTAACTGATGAACGGAAAAATAACGGTTTCCCTCAACTTTTTAACGGTAGAATATTATAATCATGATTTTGCGCAATCAAAGATTAGTTAGGAAATAAAAATGCGCATATAATACTTGAGTATTTTATTTGCCGACTGAAAATACTTGAGGAATTAAAAATAACACTCTTTTTTTTAGAAAATCATAATTTGAAATATTCTCAAGTTAGATATAACCAATATACGAGAGTTTTATCTATTTGAAAGAGATTTTTGAGTTTTAGGAATGACTTATAAAATAATACAAATAATTAAAGTTGCATCATATTGTTCGTATTATTGATGTACTTCATGTTTATAAAATCACTTATGGATGATTTCGTATTGCTTAGAAATTTAATAATTTATCAAATTTAAGGATTAGCATTTAGCTTACAATCAACCAAACTTAATGATATATAGTGATTAGAATAATAAATCCCTTAATTAAAAACTAGGATAGAACATGCGCCTTGCGCATGCGTTGGATGAATTTATTTGTATATATTATCAACATTTTTTTTATATATTTGATCATTTTATTTATACGGTTTCTCAAAAAAAAAATTATACACATTCAATGTTTTTGTTGTTATTATATAATTTTTTTCCTATGGACCAAATTATTATTTATTAAAAATTATGAAACTAAACTATAATTAATATATCATGGGTTGACTGAATTGAACGTTACACAAATTATGACACAAAAACCTTATTTTTTTTTCCACCGAACACATTCTTGAAAAGATTGAACAGTATTGTTTCCACAGTTGAATTATTTTGACATTCATCTTCCATATGGTTTTGAAAAGTTTCAGTTCAATCATCGAATTGTTACATGTCATTTTAATGCTTTTAGTCATATGCGTAATAAAAACTAACATTTTGTAATTTAAAGTCGTTCAAAAAGATTCAAAATATAACATATAAGAAAAAATCTAACATATAAGAAAAATATAACATATAAGGTTTTCTCATTTTTTTAATTTAAAGTGGTTTAAATAAAATTAAAATATAACATATAAAATTTTCTCATTTTTGTAATTTAAAGTCATTTTAAAAAATTTAAAATATAACATTTAAAAAAAAAATTATTATATGGTTAATGTGATTGTTTATATTTTTTAATAATATAAAATTAAACAAAAATGAAAAGGGATGCAAAAATTGTTATCAAACATTTATTATTCATAGTTATTAATTGTCATATATATGTAAATCATATTATGTATTCTGTAGCTTTTATTTAAGTAAAGAATACAGTGTTCTTATATTTTTGGTTAATATAATGTTCTTTAGTAATTGGATTTGGACTAATATTTTTTAATTGATTTATAAGCCGGTATGTAAGCTAAATTTACTATCTTAATTAGACGATGTTTCAAACTATGTTTGGAGACTCTTCCGTCGTTTCAGTACGCTAGTCTCGCCCACACTTGAAGAAAGAGATAGCTCGCGTTTGCAATGTCCACAATGTGGTAATGTATTTTATCTTGATGTTTGCTTCTTTTATTTTTCATGGTAGCATTGGTAGGACAAACCTAATATTTGTCTTTGATAGAAAGCTTACTGTTAGATTCGAGTTTAATTATGAGATTCCAACTCAAAACTAATTGGCAATTAGTGGATGGGCCCTAACCCTTTATATATTACTTAATGTCCTATTGATTTTCTAATGTGGGATACATATCCCTTAATACCTCTCCTCGAGATGATGGCTTTTATCGGCCAGAAATCTCGGAAACTTTTTAAGACAGTTATACTCGGTCGAGCGAGTCAATTACGACCTATATACCCGGTCGGGTAGGGTTAATATTAAGTAGGAGTTTAACTTATTAGTATCTGAGCTCTGATACCATGTTAGATTCGGGTTTAATTATGGGCTTCCAACTTAAAACCAATTGGTAATGAATGGATTGGCCCTAACCCTTTATATAGTAGTAGATTAATTCTTATATTTCCGATGTGGGATGTTTCTCATCAATACCCTCCCTCACGCTCAGACATCTAGGTCTGAAGCGTGGACGATGTGGGCCCAACATCGGTATAGTAGTAGTAGTAGGTGTAGTAAATTAGATCAAAGTATCTTATCGCTCTGATACCATGTTAGATTCGGGTTTATTATGGGCTTCCAACTTAAAACCAATTGGTAATGAATGGATTGGCCCTAACCCTTTATATAGTAGTAGATTAATTCTTATATTTCCGATGTGGGATGTTTCTCATCAATACCCTCCCTCACGCTCAGACATCTAGGTCTGAAGCGTGGACGATGTGGGCCCAACATCGGTATAGTAGTAGTAGTAGGTGTAGTAAATTAGATCAAAGTATCTTATCGCTCTGATACCATGTTAGATTCGGGTTTATTGTGGGCTTCCAACTTAAATTCAATTGGTAATGAGTGGATTGGCCCTAACCCTTTATATAGTAGTAGATTAATTCTTATATTTTCGATGTGGGATGTTTCTCATCAATACTTACCATATTGCGAAAATTTTCTTGCTATGCTCTTGATAAGTTCATCAAATGAAGCCAAAAATAAACTGTTTCTAAGCTGTTGTAAAGAACGAGTTTACTTGAGAAAATGGAAATCGAAAAAAAAAAGAGGACTAGAGGTATCACCGTCAAATGCTATCAATTATTGATGGGTTGAAGTGTTATATTGCCCAATGGCTGTGTTGTCAGCGGCTACGATTGGTGGTTATCGCTGTGAACGCCATGGTGCTCATCTGCAATGTCACCTGTGTAGAGGAATGATGCCTAATAGAACCAATCTTCAAGTGCCGCTAAACTGTAAGTAATAGTTCATACTTCTTTAGTTTGCATTGTTTACCGTTTAAAATTACCTACCATCTAAGCTTTCAATACAAGTTGCTATGTTCTTTCTTCCTACCCTTGACATTGTAAGTTCACTTGCTCAGCTAAGAAGTTTTATTGCAGGCATGGGATGTGATAGGCCTTTTTGTGGTGCTTACTGGAGTTCCCAAAATGTTACACATGGTGGATCTACTCCAGTCTGCAGTCGAGACACTTTCAGACCTGTAGGTTAAGCTATGATCTAATCTATAGTGTTCCTTCTTTTTTATCATTTAAGGCATGTTGATTTTTTAGTTTGCTATATAAGATTAGAATAGTTTTCGTTAAGAAAAGTCTCTTTAAACTTTGGCTCTCTGTTGATTTTTTAGTTTGCTAAACGTGACTTGATTTTAGCTTTTCTTTTTCCATCACTGAAGTATTGCAACAGTTTTAATTTGCAATGTGGTTAGAATTGCTATGATCCAAGATGGTTTTTTGTATTTGCAGATCTCGGAACGCACAGCTACAAGGATGCCATCCACAACCCATGAAATGAATCGCCATGAACAAGATGTAACGAACTGCTTATACCTGAGTGTTGATATCTCTCTTCTTCTTCTTTTTATCTTTTGTGACATTCTCTGTGTTTTTCTGTAGATAACACAAAGATGCATTGCTAAGATGGGGAGAACCGTGCAGGATGTTGTAGCAGAGTGGTTCAGCCTTTTCAACGATAGACAAATCGGTAAATCTTAATATCAAATTATTAACCGTTCAAGATTGTTTTAACAATAAGATCATTTTTGCAAACTAATGTTTCCCAAAATCACAAAAATCAAAACCTATCATTTGCTCTTCTTAGTTGTAATGATGTCTTTCTATGCAGACCGCTCTCGAATGCCACTCAATCATGCTGAGTCGATAACTACATCAACACATGTCTGCAAGTAAGTTACTAGTCTAGTGTGGAGACTCTTCCGTCTCAAAATTGCATCGTTTGAAACATAGTTCAAAACTAGTCAAACTAGGTTTTAAAATATATTTAAAATGTTGATGAGTTAACATATCTCCTATGTACTAATCATGTAGCATTACAACATGCTTTCGTAGTCACTTGTCATCACGGAAATGATTCTTAGAATACTTAAAAAAATAAGTTGGTCCATATAAATATATATTATGTTTTTTATTAAACTAACTATCAAATTTAGTTACTAGTGTACAAAAAAATATTTTTTTTCCTTAAAAAAAGCTATGGAATCTCCTATATATTAAAAGAGAATCATTACAACATATTTTTGTAACCACATGTCATCACCACAATCATTCTTAGAATCTTTTAGAAAAATATGTTGGTCCATATAAATAAATAATAAGCTTTTTATTAGACTAACCATAAATTAATCATAAATGTTCTTCATTGTTTCCTTAGATAAAAATCATGGAATTATCTAATGTGACTAAAGTATATATGACAATTAATGATCTCCTATATATTAAAAGAGAAGCATTACAACATATTTTTGTAACCACATGTCATCACCACAATCATTCTTAGAATCCTTAAAAAAATATGTTGATCCATGTAAATAAATAATAAGCTTTTTATTAGACTAACCATAAATTAATCATAAATGTTCTTCATTGTTTCCTTAGATAAAAATCATGGAATTATCTAATGTGACTAAAGTATATATGACAATTAATGATTTTGAATAATAAAGATTTGATAAAAATCAGTATATTCTCTATCATTTTAAAATAAATTAAACAACAACATTAACTATATAGTAAAAATTTAGATTTTTCGTATATGTTATATTTTTAATTTTCAAAAACGAATATAAATGACTAAAGTTGTTACAAATCTCACACTAAAATTTTTGTGATTCATGGTTTAAAATCTATGTTATAACAAAATACAAATGATTACGAAATTACATAAGTATGAAGTCTCATTTAATAAATATTATTTATATGCATATTAATATTTTTTAAAATAAATTATATACCATATAAAATTCATAAGTATTTTAATTTCAAATTTGATTTGAAAATTTTTGATAAACATTTTGAACAATTATTGACAACTTAATATTTAGATTTTAAACTTTGCATTGAGTGTTTTAAAATTATAAATTACTAAAACTATTAAACATCTCATTAATTTTTTATTGTTATCATTGATTTAAAATTTTTGTTATAAAAAATACAAACGATCAAAAATAATATGAGTATAAAATATTTTTATAACAAATGTCAATATTAAAAATGTACTATATATCTATGTTAATATCATTTAAACTTAATTTTATAACATATAAAATAGGAAAAAGTATTTTCTGGATAAATAAAATTTATTTAAGTATTTGTACCCATTTGTATATACGAAATAGTTACTAAATTTTTAATTATTCAATATATACTTATTATTTCATAATATGTAAAATATATAATACTTAATAATAATTTATATATAATATTCATCCCGCGCAAGGCGCGGATCCTAAACTAGTTACCTAATATGGCTAACATATATATGATAATTAATGATTATGAATAATACATATTTGATTAAAAAATTCTAAACTATCTGTTTTTTTGTTTAATTTTATACTATTAAAAGAAATTAAACAATCACATTAAGCATATAATAAAACAATTAGATTTTTTCTTATATGTTATATTTTGAATTTTTAAAACGACTATAAATTATTAAAAATGGTAAAAGTCCCACATTAAAAATTTTGTGATGAATAGTTTAACTTTTTTTTTGTTCAAGCAAGATACAAATGATCACATATCATAGGGGTGGATGTTCGGATACACGTTCGGGTTTGTATCGGATATTTCACTATAAAAGTATAGAAACCGTTCGGGTATTTCTACACTTCGAGTCGGGTTCGGGTATTTTATGTTCGGGTTCAGATATTTTGGGTCGGGTTTACATATTTAAATTATGAAAAAAAATTAAATAAATTATTCATTGTTTAAGTTTTTTGTATTAAAAATATATTTTAACTTAACTGTTTTTTTTCTAATTTTAAAAAGATTAAATTATAATTAGGTTTGGAAGTAAAACTTTAAAAATAAAAAGACACTAATTTAGTTGTTGTTTTAAATTTTTTTAGATGCAACTTTTTTTAATGCAAGAAACAAGAACATGATATGTATTTTAAGTGAGTAGCAAATGATTTTGTTCATAATTATATGTATATTATCTAATTTTGAACAATAAGAATCATTTATATAATTATTTTGAATAAAATGAGAGAAATAAACTAGAAATATAGAGTTAAGTATACTTGTGAAACTTATTTTTACAGATGTTCATTTTTTTTAATTGACACTTATGTAATTCACTGAATTCATAAAAGAAGTTAAAAAGAAACATAACTCATATCAATGAAACAAAGACGAGAACGAAAACAAAATTCTATAGAGTTAGAAAATGAAATCACTTATGGAGAGTCAATAGTAAACAAATCGAGAGAAGAAAACCTAATCCCATTTCGTCATTATACAATTGATGTTTTCTATTTGGTTTTGGTGATTTGTCAGCCGCAAAACTTAATTTCTTTTTGTGCATATGAAGTCTTAAAAATAATTAAAATGAAATGTAATATGTTAAATATTTAACAACAATGATGTATTTAAGAGACCAACATTTGTATTCATCATTTTATAATCGATAAACTTTGTAGTGTTGCAAAATGTTAAAATCATTTCATAAACGAATATTATTATAAAAACTCATTCCGTGCATGCGCGCTGGTTATCATCTAATGGTTATGTATTTCTCATAAAACAAGTCAAATTTTTCTTGTGTCATGTTGAGAATTCAGATCTAAATTTATTTTATTATTAGGTCTGTGAAATTCTGAGGTCAGGTTTCTGAAATTTTAAAATATTTTTTTGGGTTTAGGATGTATTGGGATAAACCGATATCCAGAATACCAATACACAATCGTTTGGATATTATTACAAGTTTGGTTTGGGTTAAGTTCAGATGCAGTTACAAACGCCTATATCTAAACAAAATCATAAAATCAAACATAAATGTAGAGATGAATTCCAAAAGACGGAAATATATAGAACTCACAAAACAAAAAGAGAATTTATATTGAAAGAAACGAGGTCATATGTACATATATGTAAAGTATAAATAAATGTCCTCGTTAATGTGTAATATATGTAAAATATCTAGCCACCAAAAAATGGAAAACACATAAATGTAAAAATTGCATAAGATGTAGTTACTAAAATCGAGTCTTGTGAAGGATTCTATCCCTTATAAATTCCAATGTCTTTGCAAAGGAGATACACGCACAATTCTTATATATATATTGTCACATAAGCCATAAGAAAAGAGTCGAAAGAGCAAAGGGTGATGGCTTTTAAGAGTTTGGTTATAGTTCTCATAATTTTCTCTCTCTTTGGTCTTAATCAATGTAAGGATTTGTTCAGTCACTTATTTGTCTATTTAGTGCCCGAAATCAGAACTAATATATATATATATATATATATATATATATGTTGGTTCTGATTGTTGATGAGCTAATTATGATAAAACTTGCTTGGTGTATGAAGGCCAACACGATCTGGAACATCCCAAGGGATACGAAAGGTGTGTTAGAAAAATGATGGGAGAGCCATGGACACTTGAGTTTCTGTGTTGTGTCGAAGATCCTAAAACTTGCTTCGCTGGCTTTCTAGAGGAAGCATGCATCATAAGGTGTCCGCCGTTGAAGAAAAGAGGACCAAAGCCGCCGTTGAAGAAAAGAGCACCAAAGCCGAGGTGTCCGCTCTTGAAGAAAAGAGGACCAAAGCCGCCCATGAAGAAAAGAGGACCAAACGCGCCTCCCCCACATTTTCTATAGATATTTTCTCTTAAGATCTATTGGCTTTTAATACCTAATTAATAATTAATAATCATTCTCTATCAAATTGTTTTTAATCGAATAATATGTTGCTTAGTTATTTTGCTTTGTTTTTTTGAATGATAATTAATAATTAATAATCATTCTCTAGTCACTATTATTATGGCATGACCAATTTCGATAAAATATATATATACGAACAAATCTTATGTGCAGAAAAACCATATCTCTACAAAAATCTATTCGATGTCATCCTCCTTCGCGGCATCTCTAACGTTCCTTCTTTGTTGTTGATCAAGATAAGTATCCTATAATTATTCTATCTCACGCTTGTGTCACTGGTTTGGAGTGGCTTATTATTTGTGTTTGTAAAAATCGAAGTTGTTCTAATAGAGTGTGTATATTCTCTTATGTTCTAGCAAACAATCTTAAGTTGTCTTGACTTACTATGTGCGTTAATTACTATCTGCCTGAGGATTCTAATCATGCTTATTCATAATTTATAAAAAAAATGCTAATTCATAATTTGCGTGTATCTTATGATGTTCTGTTCTATATGTATCTGCATCACATAGATTTTATTACTATGCAATGTTTAATATCTAAATCATATTATTGACCTACGAATATTTGACACATAACTGTTAGACTACTAACACAATTCTTTGTTGGTTTAGATAGTGACTTGTAAGAAACGTTTACACATAGATATTGAGAATTAAGATATATGTTGCTTTATATGTTTTGTATAATATATGCATATATGTGATCTATATCTAAACTTGCTTATTGTTATTAATAATTTCCTAATGAAATTTGATTTCTAGTAGTAATTTTGGTCTAATATCATATATATATATATACTTTTGAACTAAATATTGATGTGTTCTAACATGATAGCCATATTTATATGAGGAAATTTTAAGTATTTCAAGATTATTTATTCTCTATAAAAGAGAAGATATAGTGTGAAATCACATATTTAATTGTTCATAGCCATATATACATGAACAATTTGAACTCTTATTGCCAATACACTTCTCTTTATAAGATAAGTATTTTTTAATGCTTTATAGACAATATTAATTAAAATATTAAATGCTGATTAGATAAATTAATTTTCATGAAAGTTGACACAAGTGATATAAAACTTGTTCACCAAATTGACAGATTGGTCAAAACCTTGTTAAATAGTATGAAAGTAAAGATCTAGTCCATATAGTAACTACTAAATGAGTATCTGTATCATTTATTTCTGGATATATATAATATGCGTATGATAATACATATTTTATTTAAGTTGACACACATGTACATGTATGCTTCGCTACCTACGTTAATAACTTAATATGATAAGAGAAACAACCGTAACTATTGATACGGCGTATAATAAGACAATGTTTAGGTCATGAAAGAGTATCATTCTAGAGTCGTGAGCAGAAACACGTGTGATGAACTCATTACACAATGCTGTTAATTGGTTCTTGTTTTTTTTGTGAGTTACTCAGTGTTCGATTTTTTAGCCTCTTTGTTTCTTTACTTTCCCTGGTCACATACATTTCACTCTTGTTAAACCTTTGCTCCCTAATCTCTTTCAAATTGTGAAAATACATGTATCTGTTTATTACATTGTGGTCTATACAGTACCGTGTTTAGACCAAAGGAAATTATAATATCAGTGTAATAATATTTTTTTATATGAGCAGGTAAATAGGAAAACTGAAATTAGTTATTAGGTTTTGGAGTTATATTATGAAAAGCTAATAGAAATTTTAATGAATATAACTTATACCTTTATGTATAAACTTAAATTCAGTATAGAGAAGAAGTCTTGAACAATGAAAAAAGAAAGAAAAATTAATGCTTATACAAGCCAATGAAAACAGAAATGGGTGTTTGTATTAATAAAAGAAAGTATATTTTTATTCTGGTGAATACTCGTTCTCTTTCGTAATAAGTGTCACTTCAGATTTATTTTTTTGTTTCAAAATAAGTGTTATTCTACATTTTTCAATGCAACTTTATACATTAAATTCATTTTTATCCTTTTGATTAACCAATTAAATTTTATTATTATTTATATTACTATTATTATTTTTTTATTATTATTTATTCTCTCTTACTCGTGTATAATTTTTCTAGACATCAGTAGGAGATTAGTTAAGCCTGGAAGATGTTGAATCGGCAATACGTGCTGCCCATGTACGGAATCTTTGTTTTGCCGACGGAGACAGCTTCGAGCGTCAAGTAATAGTAAGTCTGAGTCTCTTAATCTACCAAAGTATGATGCAAAGCTCATTAGATTGGCAGTTGATATGAAGTTTTAGTAACACTACCAGTTATAATAATAACGGCGGGTAGTATCTGAGACTATTAAAGTGGATTTAGCAAATTCTATAATGGAACAATTTCAATGAGACTAGCAAGATTCATCATCTAAGATAAGATGAGTGATCATTTCATTCCAAATATTTTACAAGATCAAGTACGCTAGATTGACATCATATCATTTTCCGTAAGACTATGATCATGACTTCCACAGCATTGTGTATTCAAACAATGAAGGAAACGACTTTGCAATCAAAACATGAATCAGAATCTCAGATCAAAGAATAAAAAACAAGATGATCTTGAAAACCCACCAGTCAAATTTTAAAAGAGATTCTGAATCTCATCAACAGCACATAGGAAATGGTAAGTGGGAAGATATAATTTATTTTTAGTCACTTTAATCACTTGGCATGGGATTATCATCTAATGGGAAAAAATATATCTTTCTTGAGTTGCAAATTCATTAGGCCTAGGATTACTTTCGAACTGAACCTAAATTTGGATGATTTTAACCAGTGAATGCGATCAGCAATATATGAGAGTAGAATTAAAACCAGTTTGGTTCGATTCGGAATCTTCAAATCTATCGGTTCTCCAACATTCATGTTCAATTCTCATTGGTTCTGCATTTTCAGACCGACCGGTTCGGTTTAGTTTTGTGAGTTGCTTGTCTTTTATGGGCTTAACGCATGAGGTTTTTATTAATTTTTTTGGTCCATTAACTAAATATACTGAAGTTGATAAAAAAGACATAAATATACTGAATTCTGTTGTTCCTGCTAAAACCCAAAAACCGAAATGATAATATATTCCATTTTTTAGTATCTATTGAAGCCCTAATTTTTATCTTTGGGCAAAACAAGGCGCAGTTTTCATATCATAGACCACAGTTCTTAAACAATTGATTATGGTACAAGGAACAAATTTATTGAGACGGGCCTGATGATGATCTATGCCATATCGTTTTATTTAGCCTTTCTGTTTAACAAGGCGCAGTTTTCATGCCAAATAACAATTCCCTTCTTAATTAAAAATTAATATGTTAACTATATCATATTCGTAATTGAAATGGTGGTTTGTACTTGATGATGTTAAGCGTTCAAAAGTCAAAACAAATCAAACTAAAAATTAAATTATATTTAAAATGTAGATGAGTGAACATATGGTTATGTATTTCTCATAAAACAAGTCAATTTATGAGAAATTTAACCCTAAACTTTCTTCTGTCTGGCGCCGACGTTTCCGATGAAAATGTTCGGAAACATGGCGTCGTAAATTAAACGATGTACAGATGGTCGTCGGTATTTTTTTATATCGAACATAATTAGTCGGAAAAGTTTCGACTTATTAACGACAAATTTTTTTGTCGGTAATCCGTCGAATATTTGACCATCCTAATATGTCATTAGAAATTTCGACGGATTTCCGACGACTATTTTTTCTCCGATGAAACGATACCGGCAACCATTTTCGTGGGAACATTTCGTGACGAAATTCTGATGAATATGGCCGTCGGAATTCACATGTTTTCAGTATAGAATACTTGTTTTGATTATTATAGGAAGAGGCAAAACATATACTTGTGTTAGAGCAAGTCGCTACCTAGGTTAACATGATAAGAGAAACAACCGTAACTATTGATACGGCTTATGATAAATAACACAATATAAATGTAATGAAGGAGAATCATTCAAGTATCGTTAACAGAAACACATGCGATGAACTGACTACACAATGTTAATGGTTTGCTTGAACATTATGGTATTGGTTTTGACTTATGAGAGCATCTCCAACCCAACTTTATAATAGAGATCTCTAAAATAGAAGAAAAAATAGAGATAGTGTTTTTGCTCCAATGTGTTCCTCTATAATAAAGGAATGCTATATTTGCCTCTATAAATAGAGGAATGCTATTTTTTCTCTTAAATATAGAGGAAAAAATAGCATTCCTCTATTTATAGAGGTAAATATAGCATTTCTCTATTATTGAGGAACATATTGGAGCAAAAATACCATCTATATTTTTTTCTCTATTTTAGAAATCTCTATTATAGAGATGAGATGGGTTGGAGATGGTCTGAGCTCTTGGAGAGACTTGTATAATGTATTATATACCATCTTCTCTCTTCCTCATGCAACTTCTCGTCTCTTTCTCCCCTTTTCATGCAGTTGTTTCTAACAAGCTAATTTATCATGTCCTCTTCTTTATTTCCTTGTATAAACTAATAATCAAATAGTATATATATATATATACTGGTGTCTCTAGCATGTTTCATTTGTTCATGCTTTGTTTTGGCACCTACCGGTGTTTTTTATTTTTTTGTTTTCTTATTCCTCCCAATCCTCTGTCTATGAGGTGTGTGTTGTTAGGGAGGTAATTTGTTCTTTCTAAATTTTAGATTACGAATACAATCAGTGTTAAAAAAACTAATAATCGAATAGTATATATATATTTTAAAACGTTTTATTATTTATTCTCTCTATGCTCTTACTCCCTCATTATTTTTCTAGACATTAGTAGAAGATTAGTTAAGTCTGGAAAGATGTTAAATAGTTAATACGTGCTGCTCGTGTACGGAATCTTTGTTTTGCCGATGGAGATAGCTTCGAGCGTCAGGTAATAGTAAGTCTGAGTCTCTTTGTTTAACAAAGGAGTCGATATCACTCTGGGACCATTTAATTATACCAGAATGAATCGAATTGGTTCCTAAGTTGCTTGCGCTATGTGTGGTAGATGACTTGTGTGACAAGCAATAAGAGAACTTATTCAAAATCGACAAACCGAGCTGAGATATTAGAGATAACTGACCTCCACCAAGACCTATGACCCCTGAACTAGTCCAGTCGAAGTTACTACCATTGTTGTAGCCGCAACTAAACACAGTTCCGGGGAAAGAAACAGAGGAGCCTGAAGCAGAACCAATGAAGATTGGTCTGCTTACGAGTAACGGTGCTTACATACGTCTTCAGACACGTCGCATCCACGTCCGGTGGTAGATAAAGCGTTGCGGTTACGTGTGTTGCAAGGATCGTCCTTGTAAGTAGATGATTTCACATTGTCAAAGATTGGACCGTTCTCTTTGTAACATTGCTGACAAGATTTGCCTTGTTGGATACGTGAGCAGAAGGTGTATGTATGAAAGGAAACTTGGTTAGCTTTTAATTTTGGATTATAACTAAAAGTGAGATTAGTGAGGATGTGGGGGAATTAATACCATTGATGTAAATATTTTTTTATTTTTGAGTATGTGTGTGTGATAATATGTTATGCATCATACTATAGCACAAGATAAGATCAAGTATGTTATACTAAATGAATTCAAAAATGGCGTTATGTTAATATAATGTTCAGGATCAAAGAGGAAACCCTCTGAACAAAGGAGAAGCTTCAAGTGGCACACATGGAACTATGGAGGCCCTCTTATATCAAAGAGAAACCACTACCTTTAGGATCTGTGCTTAAAAACTTAGGACTCTTCCTTGTACCATCATCAACTTTGTTGATGTTGTGAATGAGGGAATGCTGTAAGAAAGCAGGAGGAGACCAGGAGCCTCTCTGGAGTCCTGAATAGGTCACTGGAGACAGAGAAGAAGCTTGGTGTTGCAGGAGAATAAAGGTTGCTGAGTGCATCTTCTTGCAAGATTTCTCAAATCATGGACAGTATAAGGAACTCTAAACAGAGAAAAAAGCCTCAAGAACCGAAACAAGAATGTGATTATGCCTCAAGAACTGCATGGCCAATATCCTAAAAAACAGAGGAAAAATGCCTGAAGAACAGAACCAAGATTTGCAAGTATGATGGAAAAGATGGCAGTTGATATGAAGTTTTAGTAACACTACCAGTTAGTATCTTTTATAAGACTATGAAAGTGGATTCGGAAATGGAACAATAATTCACTGAGAACTGTTCACAAGATTCATCATCCAAGATAGATATGTGATCATTTCATTCCAAATATTTACAAGATCAAGGTGCATTACCTTGTACGCTAGCTAGACTTCATATAATCCGTAAGACTATGATCATGACTTCCACAGCATTGTGTAATTAGATTCTTAGGAAAACTATATGCTAGATTAAAAGCTTTGGAGTAGTCTTGAGATGCTCTGCTCTAGAGCCATTGGTCGCCATCAATAAACTTGATGCTGGTGAAAGGGGCGGCTTCAACATCACTGAGTTGCTTCGCATAGGGAACCCTTTGACTGTGATTCGCTCCAGGTCCATATCACCGGTGTTCTCCATAGTAAACTGTCCTGAAAATTTAAAACCCATTTAAGTTAGTGAAAGATATGTGTTACTTAGTTTCAATTGTGGACATGACAAACCTTTGGCTTGTAGGATTTCCCATGTCATTCCAACCATCAAGAGACACAACTCGGGACATGTATGTCCTGGAGAAGACAACTGTGGAATAAGGCCTCCATGCACGTCCCAGCCAGACTTTGCTACTTCCTCTGATCACACAATTCACAAAAGAAAATCCTGTTTGGTTGTTGATTGCTTCCTTCCCATTTGCTGTAATACACCCCAATGTATTTTCCTTTGCAACAGAGTGAATTATGCAATCCTAGACATTTGGTTTTGTTTTCACATCATTAATCTTGATACACCAAAAAGATTATGTGTTAAAAGAGTATGAAAGACATTGGTTTACCTGGTAAAGAGACCTTGCATTGCCAAAGATGAAGTCTATGGATCCTTCAATGAAGCATTCTTTGAAAAAGTGTCTTCCTTGCTGGTCTAGAAGTGTGTCTTGGTTCCCACAGAAACCACAACCAAAGACGGCAACTTTGTCTCCACTAACCCTTAGAGCAAGACCTTGTTCATCCTTTGCACCAAGATTTGGTGCTGGAGCATTGTTCTTGACATAAATCAAGTGAAAACAACAAGTCAGATGTTATAACAACTGCATAACACAATCTCAAAGCAAAAACTTGACATGCAAGCAAAAGTTAATACCTTGAAGCTTATGTTGAATGCTTTGAAAGAATCTCCAAATATTCCAACAGAAAAGCTACTAAATGTCCCATTGGAAGAGGCTGCTGTGTTGTTCCACTCAATGGATGTGGTTAAGTAGCCCATTCCTTGCATCACAATGTTCATCTTGTTTGAAGTAACAAGGACTCTTTCCCTAACAAATTCATGAGTTTCATTAGTATCTTTTGTGTTAAAAAATTCAAAGATTATCATAAACAGAGCATGAATGAATATATCTACTTACATGTAGATTCCAAAGTCAATTAGGATGAGATTTTTGACTTGGCTTGATGGAGTAATGGCATCTATGGCATCTTGAACTTTGGTAAAATCTCCACAGCCTTTGGAGGATACCTTGAAGACAAGGTATCCATTTGTTGTGAAGTTTGAGAAGTGATCACAATTGGGAGGATTGTGATCATCTTGTCCATGGTAGAATGTTTGTTGAGATGGAGAGATCATTGACAAAAGGACAAAGAAGAAGATGAAGATAGACATGATGAACAAGGAGAGAAATGCTTTGTCAAGTGTGAAGAGAGTTTTGATTTTTGAAGATGACAACGAGAAAGAGAAAGAATACATTATTCCATAAGACCTAATAGTATTGATGTCATTAATACTTAGCTTACACCTACAATAAACCTTAAATTTTTCTTTATTCTTCTTAGTAAGTATTTTTATTTTTGATAACTAGTGTAAGGAGAGTTTATACTTTTCAGATTATATTTTGCACCATATACGTTTTGCATAGGTATAGTTTTTATCATGATACATGTGCCACTCATCTTACTTTAGTTTCTACTTTTATTTTTGTTACAGTATGACTTATGTGTGTATATATATATATATATATATATATTTAAATGCTAAATTTTTTGATTCTTTTGGGTGCTTTGAGATAAATGAAAACTAAATATGGACATTTTATCCGGACTCGAAAATTCAAAACCGGAACCGACATAAAAATATCCGAATACAAGTACCTAAATAAGTCTCAAATTCCTCTACCCGAAAGAAAAGAACCGGAAAGAAACCAATCCAAATAGATCCGATCCAATAAGAACCGATCCGAGTAGACCTAATCCAATAAAAACTGATCTATACCGACTTAAAAGCATGAATCTCTAAAATTATGACTCCATGTGCTTTATTTTCTATCTTTTAGTCTATGATTTAGTTGTAATGAATTTTTCACAATCTTTATTATTATTTTGTAACATTCTCAAGTAATATGAAAAACTAAATGTCAAAATTTTGTGTCTTAAAATGTTTTGTTTCAAATATTAATAATTTATTTTTGGTTATTTTAATTTTTTTAGATAAACATTATGGGTTTCAACTAAATTTTAACTAATTTTGGATCAAAGAACCGAACCGCAACCAAAAGCGAATTATTCTCCTTTTTGGAGTATTTATAGGTATAAAATATTTAGAGTCGAACCGATCCAGAACCAAGAGAAACCGACTCAATACATAAATGAATATTTACAAATACTTAGATAGGTACAAATCTCTAAAACCCGAAGAATATGGACATGATAAAACCGATCCGAATCCGAACAAAATAACTCCCATGGTTAGCGAAAACTTTGAACTTCTGATTGGTAAAATATTATGGAAAACCTAAAATGATCCAAAGTGTACAAACCTTAAATAAGTTTAGAAGTTTGCAAGAGTTCTATATTTGTTTGTGATGAAAAAAAAATGAATTATAAGGTTTTAGACACAGTCACACAAACCAAATCGTTTTAAAGGATTGCTTAAATATTGCTTACCCATATTTATAGTTTGTTTGTAAGTGAACCAATGTCACTAAATTATTTGGTATAAAGCTTGTATACTACTACGTCTGCAAATTACTTGGTGTATAGTAACAATGATATAAGACTAAAAATGCCAAGCACTAAAAAAACTGTCAGACAATAAAATTATTCGTTATATAGTAACACGTCTGTAAATGATGTGAAATATATCAATTGACCGCTACAGATTACTTAGTATGTGTAATGATAATAACTGAAACTTCCTTTCTTGCATGTGACCTACTAATTCCTTTAATCCTTCTTTGGCAGAGTATATGCATGCCAATTTCAATTTATCTTTTTAATATCATTGATCATATTCATATGATTAATCTTCTTTGTTTTTTATATTTTAAAATATATATACATATATATTGTTTAATAACATGTGAAGTATCTATATTTTTATTATTCATGTAACAATACTTAATATTATTTTGTAGTTTATGCATTACATATGAGTTTACTATATTAGTATATATTCGATGTTAGTTTTTTTATGTTGACTCATATCCCAAATTTCCTTCATTTGATCACTAGAGTCTGGACCATCATATGAGTAATTATGGCTTACCAAAGAAAATTATTCCTTATATTTTTCATTTCTTCATTTGTCTTTTAACCATGATATTTTGTATCAATGGATGTTGACATCAAACTAACACAAGGAATATTTTCCTTTGGCAAATTTATATACTAAAATGAAGCTATTGTAACATATTGTACTTAAATATGAGCGAGTTGGAATTTAGTTTCATGTGGATAAGTATTGTTTTGAAATATCATATACATTTTTAAAAGAAAAAATTGGTAGGAAAGTCGTTAGTCGTGGATAAATCTTAATATTATGAATTCCAAAAGATGGTTAATCTTTATGACTTCTTTTGAGTTTTGTAACGAGCCACACTGTTTTGTAACATAGCCATGAGACAAAATTCAAAGAAATTATATGTTCGCTCATGTGAATAATAAGTGTTTGATCAAAATTGTTCAGTTGTCCCTTTAGCTCCGCTGGTTTCCGTCTACCGAAGTTACCATATTCAAATGAAGTTGTATAGTTCGATCCCTCTTTAGATCATTTTGCTGTTTGTCCTATAAATACCTGCTAAAGTAGGCCAATAAAGACTTTCAGCCTCAAGCCATGAATATTCTGAGACCCTATCAGGGCCGGCCCCGAGATTTAGGGGGCCGTAGGCGGTTTCTAAAAAGTTCCAGCTAAAATTTTTTTTTGGTAAATTTGGGGGCCTAAAAAAAATTTTGGAGGCTTTTTTCTATGTAATTTTTTCAAAAATTTTTGGGGGCCTAAGGCCAATGTTTCGTTAGGTTTTGCCCAGGACCAGCCCTGGACCCTATGGGCCGGATCGGTGTGATGAATGGCTAGGAAAAATAAATTCTTATTGTCACTTATCAAGTGCAACTTGAACAAATCTAATAACCCGTACATGGCTACATACTCAAAACGAGGATCATACCCCGAGAAGAATCTATGAACTGACCCTCCCAGCTCCAGACAACTCTCTCCAGCTATCTTCTTCATCTTATTCTCCTTCATCACTCTCCTAACCTCTGCTGCCTCATCCCACATCCTCGCTTCCGCAAACATATTCGTCACAATCACCAAGTTACCACTCCTCTTCGGCTCCAACTCAATCAACCTCTCCTTCACTTTCTCTCCAACCCCTTCACCATCTTCACCCTGATGGACACTGCAAGCAAAGAGTAGCGTCCTCCACACAACAGCATCAGGCTCAAAAGGCATCTTCTTTATGAACTCACACGCCTTGTTTAACCGTCCTGCACGTTCCAGTACATCCATCATTGCCCCGTAGTGAATCATCATCGGCTTGATCTTGTGTCTTCTCTCCATCTCGCTGAAGTATCTGTACCCTTCCTCCACCAATCCTACGTGGCTGCAAGCGCATAAAACACCGAGAAACGTCACGTAGTTTGGTCTCACCGATGATTCCTTCTTCATCTTGGTAAAAAGCTCAAGAGCTTCCTCCGCAAATCCATTTTGTGCTAACCCTACAATCATCGCGCTCCAAGTCCAAACGTTTCTGTCGCACATTCTCTCGAAAACAAACCTAGCATACTCTAATCCACCAGACTTTCCATACAAGTCGACAAGTTCAACTCCAACCCTCTTACCATCACCTGCGAATGCACCAACTTCCCCAAGCTCAAGTTACCGACGCAAGCAGAGAGCAGAACCACCATCGTCGTCTCATCAGGACAGAACCGCGCACAGATCATCTCGGCAAAACACTCAATCCCCAAACTGAACTTCCCGTTCTCTACAAAAGCAGTCATAATAGAGTTCCAAGAAACAACGTTTCTCTCAGGCATTTCATCGAACACCTTACTCGCATCCGAAGTTTTCTTACAAGAACCATAGAAATGAACCAGATTGTTCCCGACGTACACATCGTAATCAAACCCATGTTTAAAAACGTCGACTTGGATCTGTCTCCCCGCCGTGAAGCCGAGAAAGGAAGCGCAAGCGTTGAGAAGAAACGGAAACGTGAGCTTGTTGGGTTTGATTCGTCGTCGTTTCATCTCGGAGTAGATCCGAATCGATTCCACAGGGGAATCACTTGAAGCGTATCCTCTGCTGAGCATGTTCCAAGTGGAAGGAGACGAATCGGAGGAGTGAAGGAGAAGGGTTCGAGCAAAGCTGAGGTCTTTGGTGTGAGATAGTGAAGAAACACGTACAAGTTCGCTGATGATAAAGCTGTCGGATTGGAGAGAAGAGAGATGAATTTGGGCGTGGATCTGTAAGAGGTGTTTGATGGATGAACAGAGCTTGAGGAAGACAATGCATTGATGTTTCTTGGATTTGAAGCTTGAACTCATTAACTTTGGCGGTTGAATCTGAACTTAGAGCTATTTATAACGGTCTGATCTATCTAACCCTGGAGAGTGGAGGTTTGGATTAGGCATGAGAGTTCGGTTTATATGGTTAGGACGGTTCAGGTGATTTGATTTTTGGTTAGTTCGGTTTGTCCAAAATCTAGCTGAATTAGATTAAACTATAACTTGGTTCGATTTGGCAAATCAACCAGTTAGTTTTTTTTTTGGTCAAACAACCAGTTAGTTTTTTAATCATGTCTACTAAGCAAATCCATATTTTTTTGCTTTTTTTTTTCTTTCTGGATAGATTCTAGTAAACTTTAGTTAAACATCCAAGATATTTAAGCTAAATTCAATTAATTCAGTTTTGAATTTGAGTTTTGGTTTGATATAAATCAGTATGATTTTTTTATATAAAAAATTAAAATCAAACTAGCTGATTACTAAACCAAAAACCAAATTTTATAAGCATGCCGAACTGAACCAAATCTTAACTTGACTTGAACTGGAAACCAAAAATTTCGGTTCAGTTGGATAAGTTTAGTTAACTTCCTCAGACCTAGACTTTGGATTGACTGAATCTAAGTAACATTAAAAAAATCATTTGATGTTAGCATTACATGGATGTTTGCAAAGAAGGTCAACAAAATATTGAAAATTACATAGAGGTGTCGTAGGTGCACTTGGGGGGATCAATTACTAGGAGAGTGTTGTTTCCAGTTCAAGATCTATTCATGAAAACTTCCTACATGATGTTCATCTCACTTCTGAGTCAAAAACATCTACAACCAATGATTTAATAATACACAGAGCAGCCGCTAGAGATGATCCAGCGGATGAATTAATAATAAACATCATGCAGATCGAATATTCAGAAAATGAGTGTATATCGGCGCACATGCCATTTCCTATAAGCTGTGATGATCATCTAATGGAAAATATATATATTTCTTGACTTGCAATTTCATTAGGATGATTTGGTACAAATTTGGTTTACACGGTGAAACCAATCAGCAATATATGAAAATTGAATTGAAACCAGTTTGGTTCGGTTTGGTTCGTAATCCTTAAACCTATCGGTTCTCAAATATTCATCTTGAATTCTCATTGGTTCAGCATCTTCAAACCGACCAGTTCGGATTAGTTTGTGAGTTGCTTGTCTTTATGGGCTTATGATAAAGAAAACTGGGCTTATTAGTAATGTTTTTGGTCCATAAAATAAATATACAAAACTTTGTTGTTTCAGTTGCGGCTAAAAGTCCAAAATGATTTGCATCTAATCATTTTTCATATTGGGATTATGGGAGATTTTTTTTTGTTTTGTAAACTAAGGGATTATGGGAGATTACCCCTGTTTAATTATAACATTGTTATAACCTAATCGTTTATGATGCCAAATGTTACTTAAGACTAGTCAAACTAAAATTTAAATTATATTTTAAAATGTAGATGAGTGAACATATGGTTATGTATTTCTCATAAAACCATACCAGTGCCAAATATGGAGTAAAGAAGTTTAGCGGGGATTGTGATTTGCTTCGCTTTGATCAGATTTTGTATATTAAAAATATTATTTTATGAGTGTCTTATTTTATTAGGCGACGAGTCAAACTGTCAGTCTTGAATTTATCATTAAAAATCAACGCAAATTAAAAATATAATAATTGATTTCGTAATAGTTTTGTTAAGCATCATTAGCCATCTTGGCGTACAATTTCACCGTACCTCCAACTCGCTCGCTTGTCGGTTTGAAAATTCTTTCTTTATAGTCCCAACAACTATTTCATCGGAATCATTTAATAATTGTTGAACATCCTTTCTAGATACAAGGCTTGTAAAATTATACTAGTTTGTTTCATTATATAATATATTCTTTTAGATATATTGAGTGGTACTTCTTTTTGTTTTAAAATACTATGTTTCATAAAAAAAAATCTTTTAGATAGATTGAGTGCTACTTATTTTTCTTTTAAAAATGCTACTTGCAAACAAGGAAAATCTAATTTTAAAAGTTAAAATACTTCCTCTACGTAAAAACATCGGTAAGAATTCATATTTTTAGATTGTTTTCATGTTGATGTATTTTATGAAATTATCTTCTAGAATTTTATTTGAACTACATGAAGTCGGAGATTTCTCTTCGAAGTATCCTCTTAATTAGTATGAAAATATGAAAATGTTAATTCAGAAACGTCACTGGAAGTTTGATGCAATAATAAATGTTTATATAGAAGCCCATATCCTTCACTTTACTCTCACGCCACTCTAACTCACACATGTATAAATAGCAGCCAACATTTACCTAGCTTTTTAAACTTAGTCCCCATTGATCTTAACCATGGCCATCAAACCGGTTGTAACCACCGTGATAGCTCTTTTCTCCACCATTCTTGCTCTCTATATAATCCCATTGACGTCCTCTCTCTCTTCTATTGCTACAGCTATCATAACCAGTTCTCAACTCGGACCATTATCAATATATTCAACATTCTTTGGACATAGACACCATCATCATCACCATCACCACCATCATCATCACAACGATCATGTTCCAGTGAAGTGTTGTGAGAAATGGACGTCAAGGCTTACACACCTGTACGAGCCTTCACTTGTGTTGACTGTTGATTTGAATGGTTGTGGTAACTTCAGCAACGTTCAAAGTGCCATTGATTCTGTACCGGATTTAAGCCCTTCCAAAACTCTCATTATCGTTAATTCGGGTGTTTATAGGTCGTCTCTTTAACTTCAAGCTTTTCAATAACTCTATATACTTTTCTTGTGTAATATCAAATCATTTTAGTAATGTTTGGTTAAATGTTGGTAAGCAGGGAAAAAGTTACAGTTAATGAGAACAAGACAAACATTGTAATGCAAGGAAGAGGATATCAAAACACATCCATTGAATGGAATGACACAGCAAAATCTGGAGGAGGCACTGCTTATAGCTTCTCGTTTGCTGTGTTGGCAGCTAACTTCACAGCTTACAATATTAGCTTCAAGGTAAGAATATCAAAATCTCAACATATGAATAAGATGATTTGAGTTCTCAAATGTGTATTGTTTTGAGTGGTTTGAAGAACAATGCACCGGAACCAGATCCGGGTGAAGATGACGCACAAGCAGTAGCTTTAAAGATAGAAGGAGACCAGTGCGCTTTTTATGGATGTGGATTCTACGGTGCTCAAGATACTCTTCTAGATGATAGAGGAAGACATTTCTTCAAAAATTGTTTCATTCAAGGGTCCATAGATTTCATATTTGGCAATGGAAGATCACTCTATCAGGTTAAAACTATACAGTATACAATATATACATGAGAAATCCAAAACATGACCATAACCAATATAAATTCGCTAGTAGGATTGTACTATTAACTCAATAGCCAAGGAGAGTACATCAGGAGTCAGTGGATCTATCACGGCACATGGAAGACAATCAAAAGATGAACAAACAGGATTTTCTTTTGTTAATTGTAAGATAGATGGAACCGGGAAAGTATGGCTTGGACGAGCTTGGGGAGCCTATGCTACCATAGTGTTCTCAAACACATACATGTCTGGAATCATCACTCCAGAAGGTTGGCATGATTGGGGTGAACCTACCAGACAAAAGTAAGTCGACCAAATAAATTCAAATCATATAAAGATCTTACATACATTATCCTAAATGCATTTTATTTTCCAGGACGGTGACTTTTGGAGAGCATAAATGCTATGGAGAAGGAGCAAATTACAAAAGAAGAGTTTCATATGGGAAACAACTAACCGATTCTGAAGCATCTACATTCACAGACATTTCTTACATAGATGGAGACCAATGGCTAAGTCAAACTAACATACTCTCTGAGCTTACATCTGAAGATAACAAAGAAGAACTTATCGGATTTTACTAACCGATATGAGGATCATGATGCAAAGATACGCACACAAAACACTGAGATACAGATTATTTCTATAAGAAGTCACATTCATATCTAGTTTTCAAACAAGACCATATAATAGAGTTGCATGTGTTTAATTATTTTCCTCCTCCCATATCTAAATGGATCCTGGTTTTAAAAGAGTAGCCAATCTATGAAAGAATTTTACCAATCAACATAAATGAAAGAAATTACTTCTTTTGTCACAAATCATATTTGTCATTGCTTAATTAACACCATATTTGTATAATTTAAAATTTAATACTCTTCTTGTTCTATTCATTTACTTGGTATAGCTATTATTAGTATATAATCAGTTTTGGTTTTAAGTCTTAAACTTATGCTATCACCTTTTGTTTACATATTTTTTTTCTCATATTTTGCTGATTTTCCTCATTTTTTCCCCTAAATATTCGTTATTTTATTCAACTCGTTTCCTTTTCATTTCTATTATACTAAGTTACTAACATGCGGATAAAGTATTAAACACTTACAATAAAACAACAAAATACAAATGATAACTGAATGATGTTAACAACCAATTTAATGTTTTTCTTATTAATAAAATTAATTGATTGATTAAATTTGCTAATGCTTTTCTAAAAGTTACACCAATCAAGCCCAAAGATGAGGAGGGGCATTCGATTGCATAGATAGAGAGAGAGAGAGAGCAGTGACAAGAAGACCAACAAGAATGGTTACAACTTTGATGGACATGATTAACAACACTGTTTTCTCAGTCAATTCAAAGAGAGAAGAATGATAAAAAGTTCATGAAGATTTGGGTAAGAAGTTTGTAAATCTGTAAATGGTATTTATTTACAGAAGACGAAGAAGTTTGTTAGGGTAATTAAATATTGTTTAATGCATCTAACAACCGATGGAATTCCTGTATATACATGTGTATTTTGAAGCATTTCAGAGTTCTTCTAATACATTCAATGGAAGGTTTTCCAAATGCTTTTGCAGACTGCAGCTAAACTCTATAAGGTTTCTACTTCAACATTTGTTATTAGCTTATTGCATTTAACTAAATGTCGTTATTAATTATGTTTGGTGGAATACCTTGGTATAAGAAGACAAGCTACTCCTGCGAAAATTATTAACTCGTATTAACTCACCTGAAATGTGATTTTGGCAACTTGATAATCTCACAGCTCTGATGTTTGTATGTTACCGGTTTTTAGAAAACTAATACAATTTCACGACTCAGAATTTAAATTAACAATCTTGGTACAAATTTGGCCAGCAAAAATTAACCAAGCTTGCTTAATCGAATCAAAAATTTCTATTTTAGGTTAAGGGCTTGGTTCAAGCAATGATTTTTTGGTTTGGTTTGATGATCGGTTAGTTCGATATTACCTTATAAAAGAAAATTATAGCTAAATCCTACCGGTTTGTACTAAACTGAAACCACACTCAAATTTTGAACCAAATTAATTGAATTTAAACTATTACGTAAAGTTTTAACCAAATTAACTAAGATCAAACCGGAATCAGAGTTTGGTAGAATTTAGAGAGAGAAAAAAACAAATTAGACTGCTTATCAAACCAAACCGAACCAATTTGATCAATTTCATTAGATTTTGTGCGAACCGAAATAACCAAAAATCAAATCACTCGAACCGACCTTACCGTCTAAACCGAACTCGCAGCTAAGCCCAAGCTCTGCAGGGTTAAATAAAGCAAATCAATACTAATAAAAGAGAAATAATTTTAATAAATGTACTTATAAAGGTTGTTTGAACCCTTTCATTAAATAATAATATTTTGGTCTTATTTGATTTGGACAAACAATATGTTACCTTAAATTTCTCTAACAATTATTTAGTCAAAATTTTTATTTATTGGATCCATATATTTTTGTAAACGAAAAGATTATACCATATATATACTTCCACATAAATTTGTTCACGAAAATATAATATCACGTACACTTTATTATACTCTTCTTTAAATATGTCTCTTTAACTTTATAATTAAGATAAGTTTAAAAATTATATATTATGTTAATTTTATTTTATTGATAAATAAGAATTTAGTATTTAAGATAAGTTTAAAATTATCAAAACCCAACAAATTTTTTTTTTACTGCTCTTCAAAAAACCTACAAATATATACTATTAAATTAGACAAAAACATCTCAAATAAATCTTAAGTTTCTCCAACTAAACAAATGTAACTTTTATAAAATGCATAAAAATATAATGAAATGTTAGACTTGGGAATTCTGGTATTCGGGTCTAATATAAATCGGGTTCTTTCAGGTCCAAGTTCTTTGGGTCTTGGGCATTTATATCCAACTAGGTATTTGAATTTTTTTTTTGTTCAGATCGGTTCTTTTTATTTTAAGGTCAGTTTCAGTCAATAATTCAAGTATCTGTAAAATTTACTATGTAATTTGGCTTCATAATGAGTCTAGCTCGGTTCGAGTATTTAGGACAAAAATATCTAAAGAATCCGAAAAGCCAAAAAATCAAAACACGAAAAATACCCCCAAAAAAAAAATACCATAATAACTAAATATCTAAAAGACCAAAATCTTACTCGAGAACCAAAAATATCCAATATATATTTTCAAATTTTGAAATTTTACCCAAAAGCTGAAACTATAACAGAAAATGCGAATCCAAATTTTACAATAATATTTTTATACTGAGAACATATATGAATTACTCAAGTATACATAGTATGAACAAAACATTTTGGGTACTTTGGATACCCGGAGTCCAACAGAGACCCGCAAGTCCAAAAAAATCTAATAGGTACATTTTTCCCATCCCGAACCTCAACTTGTATTTCGTATTAGTTTGGTTCGTTTATCAAATTTGGGTAAAATGTTCATACTTAAGAAAGAGTTACATAAGAGTTTATATAAAAAATCTCGAATAAACTTATACATAAATTATATAATTTTAAACAAATTTTGTATTCGATATAATACGACTTTATAACATAATAATACACAATATACTCAAAATACTATCTCATATCCAACTTCGTATATAACCCAACTTCGTATATACTCAAAATACTATCTCGTATCCGACTTTCGAAAGCGCGGGTCAAAATTAGATAGATTATAAATAGCTCTTTAGTTCAGATTCCAACCGCCAAAAGTTATGAGTTCAAGCTTCAAATCCAAGAAACATCAATGCCTTGTCTTCCTCAAGCTCTGTTCCTCCATCAAACATCTCTTACAGATCTACGCCCAAGTCCATCTCTCTGCTCTCCAATCCGACAGCTTTATCATCAGCGAATTTGTACGTGTTTCTTCACTATCTCACACCAAAGATCTCAGCTTTGCTCGAACCCTTCTCCTTCACTCCTCCGATTCGTCTCCTTCCACTTGGAACATGCTCAGCAGAGGATACGCTTCAAGTGATTCCCCTGTAGATTCGATTCGGATCTACTCCGAGATGAAACGACGACGAATCAAACCCAACAAGCTCACGTTTCCGTTTCTTCTCAACGCTTGCGCTTCCTTTCTGGGGCTCACGGCGGGGAGACAGATCCAAGTCGATGTTCTGAAACATGGGTTTGCTTCCGATGTGTATGTCGGGAACAATCTGATTCATTTGTATGGTTCTTGTAAGAAAACTTCTGATGCGAGGAAGGTGTTCGACGAAATGCCTGACAGAAATGTTGTTTCTTGGAACTCTATTATGACTGCTTTTGTTGAGAACGGTAAGTTTAATTTGGCGAATGAGTGTTTTTTGGAGATGATCGGTGCACGGTTCTGTCCTGATGAGACGACAATGGTGGTTTTGCTCTCTGCTTGTGTCGGTAACTTGAGCTTGGGGAAGTTGGTGCATTCGCAGGTTATGGTGAGAGAGTTGGAGTTGAACTGTAGACTTGGTACTGCACTTGTCGACATGTATGGAAAATCTGGTGGGTTAGAGTATGCTAGGTTAGTTTTCGAGAGAATGTGTGACAGAAACGTTTGGACTTGGAGCGCGATGATCGTAGGGTTAGCACAAAATGGATTTGCGGAGGAAGCTCTTGAGCTTTTTACCAAGATGAAGAAGGAATCATCGGTGAGACCAAACTACGTGACGTTTCTAGGTGTTCTATGCGCTTGTAGCCACGTAGGATTGGTGGAGGAAGGGTACAGATACTTCAGCGAGATGGAGAGAACACACAAGATCAAACCGATGATGATTCACTACGGGGCTATGGTAGATATCTTGGGACGTGCAGGTAGATTAAACGAGGCGTATGGCTTCATAAAGAAGATGCCTTTTGAGCCTGACGCGGTTGTTTGGAGGACGCTGCTCTCTGCTTGCAGTGTCCATCACGATGAAGATGGTGAAGGGATTGGAGAGAAAGTGAAAGAGAGGTTGATTGAGTTGGAGCCAAAGAGGAGTGGCAATTTGGTGATTGTGGCGAATAGGTTTGCGGAAGCGAGGATGTGGGATGAGGCAGCAGAGGTTAGGAGAGTGATGAAGGAGAATAAGATGAAGAAGATAGCTGGAGAGAGTTGTCTGGAGCTGGGAGGGTCAGTTCATAGATTCTTCTCAGGATATGATCCTCGTTCTGAGTATGTATCCATGTATGGGTTATTAGATTTGTTCAAGTTGCATTTGATAAGTGACAATTATATGGTCAGGGATTCAAATTCATTTTCTTGACTTGTAGAGACAAGACTTGTTCAAAATTTAACATTTTGTAAGGGTAATGAATGGCTAGGAAAGTTTTTTTTCTTATAATCTAGAAGTTTTATGAAGTAGCAACCGTCACGTAAAACTTTGATGTTTTTACAAAAAATAATATTTATCTAATCATAAATTACAAAATATATAATCAATCACAATGTACTACTTTTCTTTCAGACAATTTATAAATGCAATCACAATGTAATTGAAATCTATAGGAAGTGTAAAATTAAAATTGGAAATATGAAAGGATGTGTGATTGGAGCTACAATAAAAAAACGTAGACAATGGAAATATGGTATATCCAACAGAACATTCTCAATTCATGTCTTATATAGTTTCACAATATATTTTATTTTTAAACAAAATCAGTTGCAAAAAGTCAAATCAAAAGCATTGTTATTGATTTCTGCTTCTAGTGTTGCATTAGTTTTATGACTTATGAGATACATACTCTTAATTATTGTTTTGGACGAGTTTCAAATTATGTAATTTAATACTTTTAGAGTAGTTTTTTCCAACAATGAACTCCAAATTTTTACTAAGTAATCCATTACTTTTATCACTTAGGCTAACTAGTCGCTGGTAGTTTCATTTGACTCAAAAGGATCAAATTAACTAAATTCAGGATTCATAATGAAAATAATTTCTGAAATGTTATAACAATCTATAATAATAAAGTTAGATTATGCTCTCTCTTCAGCCTTCCACATCATCAATTGTATAGGGGGCATTCTGTGACACTTGTCTTTATCTATTTTACTTTGTTTTGATGTTTAAACGATGAATATTTTTGATGAGCTATTATTCTTTAGGCTCAATTGTTGTTAGGTTTGGTTAATCTTCTTCACCGCAACTGTCGCGTTTAAGCACTTGATTATTCTCATTCTTCACATTCTCAAGCAATCGGACTCTTCCTCTCCCAAAAACCAACGTAAGCTCCAACTATAAGAAAAGTCTCTGCTAATTACCAAAACCGAGAATGGCTAATTCCTTCATCTTTCTTGCGGAGTTGAAAACAGGGACCAGTCTCCAAGGTCTCTGTTCACCCTCTCGATCACTCTCAACTTTGGTAATCATCTCCTTGCTATTTTCGATTTCAAAATTTTTGGGGTTTGGTCTCTGTTTGTTTCGTGGGATAGATCAAAGGATTTATCTTTTGGTTTTAACACATTCTGATTATAATTTTATGTGCAGGAAGATGACAGGCTTTAGAGTATGTGATCAGTGATGCTACTGATCCAAACCTGTTCGTCTTTCGTAAGCAAAAGATATATTGTTCCGACAAGGCTAACATATAATATCTTGGACGGTACTATAAATAAAGCTCCACAGCTCTGTAATGTCTTTGCAGCTCGAGTTGTATGTTTCTTTACCCTTTCTATTTATTTTCATGTGTTGCTTAGGGGAAGAGACTAAGTGAAAGTTGTCTGATTTTTGGTTGCGTCTAAAGTGTTTTTGTTTTCTTGTCTTTCTCCTTTAGGGTCTGGCTGTTTTTAATATTTTGAAGGCTTTCTCTGCTGCTGCATCGAAGTTGGAGACCATTAGGCAGGGTAAAATTTTGTTTTCTTCAATAAGTTGGTTCTGCCTCAGTTTCATGTGATGTAAATCTTTTCTGCTATTAGGAGTCAGTTTCAAAGTTTGTTGCGAGCGACTAGATATGTCCACAAGACTGGACTGAGAGGTATATGTGCTTTGTATGAACTGCTTTGTATGTNAAAAAAAAAAAAAACAACTTACATACAACTTACATCAATTGGATGTTTCAGAAACTTCTTTGTACTTTGGAAAAATTGCATAAACTTCACTAATCTCAGCACTTTTATTTTCATATAATGGAGACTATGTACATTTTTGTATCTTATTAAGATACCAACTAAATTGCGAATTTTGGAAAGAACCTCACAATGATGTTAAAAGGTGTTAAAAACATATAAAATGATCTCACTTATTTAGTTTTCTCTGCATTTTTCAAAAAAGAGAGGGTTTAAAATAAAAAGTAAATTTTCTTAAAAAGAGAAAGTTTACCTAATAAAAAATATCTTAAAACAATGAAAGTTCTAAATCATAAATGTAAAAAAAAACATTAATATGAAGTAATCTCTCATATATAAAAAAGGTTTCATTGGAAAGTTTCTTAAGCCATATTAATAAAGATTTAGCACTACCAATAATAACATTCAGTAAGAAAACACTCTCAATAAAATATGTCAAATAAATATCATAAATGAGTTCAAAATTGTTAAAAGGTGTTAAAAACATATAAAAGGGTCTCATTTATTTAGTTTTCTTTATATTTTTCAAAAATAGAGTTTTTAGAATAAAAAGTAAATTCTCTTAAAAGAGAAAATCTAACTAATAAAAAATATCTTAAAACAATGAAAGTTCTAAATCATAAATGTAAAAAAAAACATTAATATGAAGTAATCTCTCATATATAAAAAGGTTTCACTGGAAAGTTTCTTAAGCCATATTAATAAAGATTTAGCACTATCAATAATAACATTCAGTAAGAAAACACTCTCAGTAAAATATGTCAAATAAATATCATAATTTTTGTACTGCTGAGTTGAATTTGAAAACAATTTGTAGAAATTAAATAATATTCATCATTTTGTACATTATATTATAAATATAAATTATTATTAATTTAAACATCCACATGCCTTTTGTTATGCAAGGATTTATCGTACCTAATCGTGTACGTCATTATGAAGCTTTTTCTCAAGCGCTTCACCTCTATAGCCTCACCAACTTCTTCCCGAAAAAGAACGTAGGTCACCTACTACAAATACACGAGTTACTTTGCTCACATCATTATTTCGAAGAGGGAAAAGAATATCTGGATAATTTATCAATTCAAATCTGAGCAATGATGTACCATGATTAAAAATTCACTTAGTGGATTCAAAATAGAGTCGGAGACAGAGACAAAATATTTAACGAATACATCCATAGTGGAACCCTTAATTTGATGCTTTAAGAGGATAATCACAAACAAACACGTGCATTTACGTGCTTTATTTTGGAAAATTAATTTTATTTTATGTTTTAAGTTAAATTATATTTATTTTGATGCAACTATCAGCTATTTATTACGTTGTTATTTTATTAATCTATAAAATTTATTTATGATATTTTTCTTTGACTTAACCAACTACAAAACAAAAGTAATATACTACTATCATCAATCACTATCAAATGGATCAAATTATCAACTTATCAGAAAACAAAACATATGAACCCGGCACGTAGCGCCACAATACCACTAGTCATAAATGAAATACAAAAATAGTGGTTTACACCAGAGTTCCAAAAGTACTAACGAACAAAGTAAACAAAAACCAGTCACTCTCATATAGAAACATCCACTGATGCATATTAACGTGAATCACCAACATAAGAATTGATCATCACCAAAGTAATTAATATGGTGATTCGTCTGATGTTTAATAGTTTATGCAACTATCTTAGGTATAGAATACGAACCAGAATAACAAAGACAAAAAATGCATGCCCGATATTTTAGTTATTTGATGGTTTGTAGGCATCGCATACTTTAAATCCATCTTAGGATTTATGAACTTTCACACTTGTTTTCCTTTTTTTGTTTAATTGCGTAGGTATTGTATTATTAGTGTATTCATTAAACAAGATAACTAATGAAATCGGATCCCATTTTCTAAAAGAAAGCAAGAAAGTAAAGCAAAATGATTTTATGACAAAAAGATATATTTCATGTGAGTGTGATTGAAGCTGAAGTGAAAAGGTAGCGGTGGAAATATGGCATATCCCTTGGAAGATTCTCATATTTCTCAACCCATCATTTTGTTTTTCAAATGTAGAGTGATGATGTAAAATATTAGTAAATTAAATATTATCACATGATATATAGTTTTTCTCAAAACGATTGTTGAAGGTGCATCGTCTTGTGATTCAAGTCTTCTGTATCCGGTTCTACGGATTGACATAAGAAGGTGAAGACCGGTTTAGCTACTTGATTTGAACCGGGAGCCGTAAACCAAGAGAAATCTCTTTAGTCGCGATAGAGAGGCTGACCATCTTCAACGGTATAAAAGGTCAATGTTTGACTCATCTTCTTGTTACAGAATAGAGAGAAAAAGCGATTGAGAGAGAGATGATCTCATCGCCATTGTAGCTCGTGTTTGAGCTTGGATTCTTCTTCTGAGTGTATTGCCATGATTGATCTGGCTCCAGTGAGTAACTCCTCATATCGAGGACGAACACTGGGTGAACAATCTCTCGTGTCTTTACTTTACATTCTTTTGCGATTTCTTTCAAACGAGTGACAAAGATCGAGAGTGGTGTGAGGTTTTTAAGTTGATCATCGACGAATCGAATCGTAACAAAGTGGTATCAGAGCAAGATACATTGAAGTTGTGTCAATCTGGATATATTCAGAAGGTCCTTAAAAGGTTTCGAATGTCTGATGCAAAGGCAGTTGCTACGCCTGGGATCTCACTTCAAGCTGGCTTCAGTGAAGTATGCTGATGAGCGCATAGATACAGAGAAGATTCCGTATTCCAGTGCAGTTGGTAGCGTTATGTACGCAATGGTTGGAACTCGACCGGATGTTGCTTATGCTCTTGGACTGGTGAGTCGATTCATGAGCAAACCTGGAAGTGTTCATTGGGAAGCTACGAAGTGGCTGCTGAGGTATTTGAGAGGCTCAGCTGATCTAAATCTGATTTACACCAAAGGTGATGCTACTCTCAGAGTTCAAGGCTATACTGACTCTGATTTTGCTGGTGATTTGGATAAATAAAGGTCTACAAGTGGTTATGTTTTCACAGTTGGTGGGAACACAGTGAGTTGGAGGTCAAGCATTCAACCAGTGGTGGCTTTGTCTACAACAGAAGCTGAATATATTGCCTTATCAGAAGCTATAAAGGAGGCAATATGGATTAAAGGGTTACTATATGAAATGGGTTTTGAGCAGCAGAAGGTTTCTGTCTGGTGTGACTCGCAATCGGCTGTTAGTTTGTCGAAGAACAAAGTGTTTCATGAACGTACCAAGCACATGGCTGTGAAGTACAGTTTTGTCAGAGATATTGTGGAGGAAGGCGAGATAGAGGTGTTGAAGATACACACGTCTCAGAACCCTGCAGATATGCTAACAAAGTGCATACCAGTGCGGAAGTTTGAGGCAGCGTTGGAGCTGCTCAAACTGACCTGTTGATAGTGAAAAAGGTCAACAATGCCAGAGGTTAAATCCAAGTATTGGCAATACGTGAAGAAGAAGAAGAACAGAAGCTGTAGAAGACTTAAATCAAGGTGGAGTGTTGAAGGTGCATCGTCTTGTGATTCAAGTCTTCTGTATCCGGTTCTACGGATTGATATAAGAAGGTGAAGACCGGTTTAGCTACTTGATTTGAACCGGGAGCCGTAAACCAAGAGAAATCTCTTTAGTCGCGATAGAGAGGTTGACCATCTTCAACGGTATAAAAGGTCAATGTTTGACTCATCTTCTTGTAACATAATAGAGAGAAAAAGCGACTGAGAGAGAGATGATCTCATCGCCATTGTAGCTCGTGTTTGAGCTTGGATTCTTCTTCTGAGTGTATTGTCAGGATTGATCTGGCTCCAGTGAGTAACTCCTCATATCGAGGACGAACACTGGGAGAACAATCTCTCGTGTCTTTACTTTACGTTCTTTTGTGATTTTTTTCAAACGAGTGACAAAGATCGAGAGTGGTGTGAGGTTTTTAAGTTGATCATCGACGAATCGAATCGTAACAACGATATATTCAGGAATTGGAAAGTTTGCTAGCGTACGATGGACATGTAGGTAACTATGTGTGCGGGTCTATAAAAGAGAGCATAAAAGCATCATATGAAACCCTCGCTCCACAACACCAGAATATGACAGGTGGTGTTGGCTCTTCTATGAAGAACCTAAGGAAGCTAGGAACCCGCTGTCTCAGCAAGTGGGTTCTCCTATCTTTATGAATAGGGCAACTCGCTCGGATCCTTTGGCATTTCTTTCTAAGTGGGATGGAATAAGAAGAAGAAGATGATGTGTGTATCTTCTTCCCTTTGAGAGTTATTTTCAACTTGTGTTGGTTTATAGTTTCACTTCTACTGGTTTGTATTATTTGCCTTTTAATGTTTTTGATTTACTCTCCATCTGTGTGTTTGTGCTATATATATATATATATCTGTTATAAAACTTGATACTATCCTATCGTTTATGAGTGATGCTGAATTTTGAATTGTAATGTTTTCACTGTATTTTATTTTGTTGTTGAACTAGTCCCCTCATTAATATAACTTCTCTTCTATGAACCTTTTTGTTGGATTTATTTGTAGAAACATAAATATGCTATTTTATATAAATACTACACAAGGATAAGCCTTGGATTGACTGAATCTAAGTAATATATTTAAAAAAAAAAAATCATTCGATGTTAAAATTACATGGATTTTTGCAAAGGTCATCAAAATATAAGAGAGTAATCTATCTGGTTCTGTGAAGGTTACAAGGTTGTGCTAGGGAGGATCAATTACTAGGAGAGTGCTGTTACCAGTTCAAGCTCTGATCATGAAAACTTGCTACATGATGTTCATCTCACTTCTGGGTCAAAACATCTCACTTAGCATCTTTGACCACCAGCAGCAGCCGCTAGAGATGGTCCAAATGACTGTTAGTTCATGATGATGTAGATTGAAAGTAAAAGCTTTTCCTATATACCAACCAACCAGGGAAGGTCGTTATCAATCAGAATCTGACTCTGAATCTTCACTCGCTTCTGGAGTCTCCAAATTACAGAAACGAGCAGAGCTTCTAAGAGAAAATGATCTGCTTGTCTTTGGAACCATTGTTCTCTTTCGTTTTGCAGAAAAGCCGTTAGCAGCAGTAAGTGTCTCAAACAGATCTCCCATCTCCATTTTCTTTCTCAAGCCATTGTGTTCGTCCATGAACCTTCACAGAACCAAAAAAAAACATAAGACGTATGGAACACATAAGATAAGTAAAACGATAATGTCAAAGAGAACATGTTTCCCCTAGTTAAGAGTAAAGAATAAGAAACGAGGACTAGTTTTATAAGGTGAAGTATGCAACAACATTTGGTATCAAAATAGCACCTTTCTCGTATCGCTTTGAAGGCGTCTAGAGTTGCATAAGCAAGACCAGTTTTTGGATCTCGGTACCTGTATCACCCATAAACAAAATAAATAAATAATGCTTGTTGTCACATTGCAGAGCTAAAACATAGTTAGCTTCTTTAAACAGAGCTAAAGCGAATCTAGTTGTGTGTGTGTTTTAGTGACAAAGTAGAAGAACAGAAAGACTCTTACTTGGCAGGTAATCCAGTAATCACACATACAGCTTTTTCTGGATCTGCAACAGAGAAAAAACAAACTAAAGTAAAGATAGATAATAATATGGACTACATGTAACATAACACATCTCTGTTCATCTACAAACACAATTCGAGAAAAGTACTTACATGGAACAGACTTGGTAGAAATCTCTGAACTGAATGATGCACCATTACAAAATTCTAAATAGTTGCATCCTGCAAGTAAAGTTGTTGCCGATTAAACAAATACAGTTCCTACTTTTCTGGAAAGAACCAACGAGATTAAACAAATACAGTTCCTACAAATACAGTTCTTACAGGAGACCTTACCATCTTTTGAAAGAAACCGAACCTGAGGACCATTGTAAACATCTTTATGCACAATCGCTTTCTTTTTCACTTCCTCTTCCCTTGCCAATACACGTTCTAAATTCCTCAAGTTCATGATCTCTGCCTCAAAAAAAAAATAAAAAATTTAACCATCCAAGTCTCTGAATCTGATAGAGAAACAGATAATAAAACTCAAACCTGTCTGAGCAGCTTCCAGAAGCATCTCTTCTTGCGTCATTCGTTTCTCCTCCCCTACTTTTTTCCTTATTATCGGCTACAACAAGCACATAAAACGAGCTCAAACCTTTGTGTAGCCATTAGTGAAAAATAGCTAATGCACAAGAAAAAAAAAAAACCTTTGTTGTGGCTTGTATAGCAGCACGCAGTGCATCTCTCTCTGCTTGTCTCACAATCACTGAAGTCCGAGTAGACTTTCTTATGACCTTCTCACTTTCCATATCTTCTTGTGTTTCATTCGGTTCTTTTTCATCTTCTTCCTTGTCTCCCATTTCTTCATCTTCAGGAGTGTCTTCGAGCTTAGAAACTAGCTTCTTCTTCTTGTTTTTCTTTGGAGCTGTTTTGCCAGGGTAAATCAACCGCTTCTTTGGCACATCCCTGCAACAAGAGAGATGATATAATACACAATAGCAATCGTAAGATGAACTTGGAGGATGGTTCAAACTCAAACCTCTCTTCTTTTTCGTTTTCTGCTACTGCTTCAGGTTCAGGCTCCTATTCCCCCATAAGGCAAACAAGAAAGGACGTTTTAAGAACACTTTGATGAATAAAAGTACGTAATATACAAGACAAGGAACAAAGTAGTTACATCGTCATTGAAGTCGCTGTCAAACTCATCAGCAACTTCAGCTTCTGCTTCATAGTTATCATCATGCTCTTCCTGCAGATACCAAGATACATAAATTACAACATACATAATCATCTTTAAGAGGGTATATGGTTATATAAAGGAAACCTCTTTAAGAGCTTCTTGATTCCAAAACTGTTCATCTTCTTCTACTTCATCATCAAGCAGCTTGGTCATTCTACAAAAACACAATTAAAGATTCCACACAATCTCAGAGTGAAGTGAAACCCTTTTCTCTAATTAGTTTCGAGTTGGTTGTTCTTACCGTTTACCCCGTGTAGCTCGGGTTGTACGATCCAAGAACACCATTTGCTCTTCTTTATCGCTTTCCATTGCTAACTAACTTGCTCGTCCTCGTCTCTTACTAGCTCCTGCAAAGTTCACTACTTTAACGAAATCTGACAACACACAGAAGGGAAACGAGATTAGAGTCTCTAACGAAGCTTACGGGTTGCGAGTTTCGGATTCAAAGGATGAAACTTTATGAGGTTGGAGGAGTTTCTTCGACGAGCACGTCCCTCGCCGGTGACTCGCCGCACTGGGTTCCTTTTCTGATTAAACTCTTTCAGATGGTTTGGATCTCGTGCAACTTTAGTTAATGGGCTTTATTTATTATTGGGCCTTCTAGTAAGATAATTTCAAAGCCCGTTCACTATTGAAACTACAAGTCTACATGTGAAAAATTGTAGGATGTGTAATGGTTGTCATGGTTCTGATTTTCCGATCTTTCATTTATTAGATTAATCATCACATTTAAAACTAAAAAGTAATGGTTATTGTTGATGAGTTTTCCGCAAGAAACTTGGGAGACAAGGAAATAACAAAAGGTGATGTGTTCTTGACCAAAGAAAAAGAGAGAACAATAACAAATTGGTTTATTCGTTACAAACACACAAACTACTTAAAATTAATAGTTCACTATGGACAAAAACACATATGTTGATGAAAAATGAACTCTCACATTGATAGCGATAGTTTGAAAATAATTAATTAATATAAAATGATGTAACTATCCGCCAATTATCTTTAAACCCATGTCAAATCTGAATTTGACTAGATCCATATTTTTAATCCATCAACTGTCGAGAAACGCCCATAGCATCAAGCGAATCTACAGTCTCTTGTCATTCTGGCAAACCAGCTTCTTGATATGGAATCTTCACATTCTTCAGCCTAATAGGAAACCCGACTGGGTGGTCCGGCTTACGACATTCTTAAACCTCGCTGTGTTGTGAGGCGTCGAGACAATCGTTACCGCCACACCGCGCTGAGCCAAGAGCCGTGCTATCAACCATGTGGATCATGTGGCCTTGAACATCAACGGGAAGAACAAAGTGAATACTAGGATGGAATTGTTGGGTTATTTCTGAAGCCATGAAGAATTCTCTTAAGTGTATTGGTCTTATTTTGATTTGTCGGGTTTCTCATGAAAAAGGAAAAAGAAAAGGTTAGAGAGTCAAGGAAAGCGATGTTTGAGAGAACATGTAAGCAAATTGGCTTATTGCTTACAAAACACACAGAAACTAGGGAGCCACGTTCCGTGGCGGCCCACTCACATGTGTTCTTTTGTACTCATAAGCCACAAGCAAATAAGAGAATATCTTCAAGAGTACGTCGAAAATAAAGTGAAAAGTGTTCACAGCCGCAAAATTAACGAAAAAAATCAAACGTGGATTCTCTATTTATCTCTTTGGACAACTACATATTCTACATATCAAAAATAACATCTGAAAAACAAAATAAGTGATAAAAACATAACTTATTTTGACAGGTAATATTTTGGTAAATCGTTAGAAAATTAAACTAACTAAATAAATGTAAGTAAATTGAATTACTAAACCATTTAACAAGTGATAACATTTAAAAGCCGTAAGCTAAAAATTATATATATTAGCCGCTGGTAATAAAGCTCCACGTTGTGACGGGGGCGGTGGGGAAATGGGTCCTATCAAATTCACACGGAAACAAATAATCTGCTGATAAGTCTGAGCTCCGAGGAGCTGCTAGGAGCAATATCAAAGTTGAACTCCTCAGAAGCCAGGACCGCCCAAACAGGTGTTTCTACACTCTACTACTTCAAAATATTTGAAAGAGATTATAATTTAAAAATGATAGCAAATAACTTTTAGACAGTTTTACATATTTTCATTGAACTGTTAAGAATACCCTTGGTTTCTTAATATAATGTGTTCTTAACATAGACGTCTACCGTTGTCGCATAAGTTATGCGGCATAACCATGCGATCTAGGTATAACAATGCCTCCCATGCACGCTTACGTAAAATATATACAATCTCAAGATAATAAATCACCTGCTTTAGATGACTTTAATATGAATTTATTGAATCAACTAAATGTCCACATAAAAAATAACATGTTATGGCGGAAAATCACACACGTGACACGTACGATACTACGATTATAGTGAAAGAAGAAACGACGTTCAATATGTGCTTGTTGTCAACTCATTAGCATTTGGCTGGTTAACTCTATCAGAATGTGGGTCTTTTTATTTTCTTTTTCTAACTGGTTTTCATTATTTTAATACAAGTTTGCTAGCTGAATCTTGAGTAATTAATAACTAATATATTACATGCATAGACTTGATCCGATCAAGAGCAACATACAATCAATTCTTGATTTGTGCTTGTTGCATTATGTCTTCTAAGAGTAATGTGATATTAGAATGAGAAGAGCCTCCTTCATCAACAGCCTTGTGAGCTAATTCACCAAGCTTTTTGACTCTTTCTTTCCTCTTTAGCTTCGTCACTATCACCCATCAATGCTTCCACTGCTTCCTTCACTCCTTCTTTATCCACCAATACTCCAATTTTCTCCTCTTCTCCCCAACTCATGGGATCTTCAACACCTGATTGCACACCTACTTTTAATACCTCCACAGCCAATTTCTCATTGCAGAATTGGTCTCCAAACAATGGCCATGTGAGCAATGGAACTCCTGAGGTGATTCCTTCAAGAGTCGAGTTCCATCCACAGTGTGTCAAGAATCCTCCAACAGCAGGATGTGAAAGGATGAGAACTTGTGGCGACCATCCTCTTATGAGAAGACCTCTTTCTTTGATTCTTTCTTTAAATCCACTCTCTGAGATCCATTCATCTAATTCTTTATACTTCTCCCAACTTCTTATGACCCAAATGAAAGGTCTTTGGGATTCCTCAAGGCCAAGCCCTAGCTCTTTGAGCTGAGCCAGAGGAAGGTTGCATATACTTCCAAGGCAAACATATAGCACCGACCCTTCTTCTTTAGAACCAAGCCATTTGAAACACTCTTCTTGACCAATGGCCGCCTTATTTCCCCTCTCAGCTTTGTCTAAACCTACCTTGTTGCACAAGGAAACCGGTCCGATGCTCCATACCTTACCTGCCTTAACCTTTTTGTAGTCTCTAACATAAGCTGGTTCAAGCTCTTCAAACGTGTTGACAATCACACCATAAGAAGTGTTATCCCCGTCAATCATCCCGTCTAAAATCTCTTTCCAATCTCCATCACCAGTTACCAGCGGAAGCTGAGCTTTTGTGAACTCAACTCTGTCTGGAAAATTTGGGATGGGGAAGTACTCCTTATTAGACTCTATAGTTTCCCAAAACTCGTAGTTTTGCCGCATGATGTGTAGACAAAGAAGGTTGAAGCAACACATGCCATGAAAGATGATCTTCGGTATACCAAAGTTCTTGGCGATTCTGTTTGTAAAAGGCAAACACATGTCGGCGATTATGCAGTTTGGCCTTGGTTCAATCTCTTTCAAGAGCTTCTCCACCGGTTCCTCGAGCATATTAATTTCTGTAAAGAAAGATGCTAACGGCACCGATGAATCAAGCAAGTCCACATTCTCGAACCCGGTTCTTGAGATGGAAACTTCACCTGCTCAACGTTGATGGGCAAGCCGGACTGAATGGCCCGGTTAAGAACGTTCTTGAACCGGGAAGCGTTGTGAGGTGTTGTGACAATGGTTATAGTCACACCTCGCTGAGCCAAGAGCCTTGCAATATCGACCATGGGGATCATGTGGCCTTGGGCCATGAAAGGGAAGAGAACAAAATGAAGATGAGGATGAAATTGTCGGGTTGTTTCGGAAGCCATGAGAAACTCTCTTTAGTTTATTTTTTTGTTTACTTTGATTTGGATTGTGTATATGTGTAGTGTAGTTGCTCTGCTTACATATATGTATATTTATAGACTCATGAAAAGAATGAAAATCAAGAAAAATAAAATAAAAAGTGTTGTAGAAGAGAACAATAACAAGTTGGTTTATTCATTACAAAACACAATATGGTTCACAAGTACATTCCGTGGCGGGCAGTAACGTGTCGTTTTGTATTCATATAATTATAAGCCAAAAAAGAACTGGAGTAATATTCTTGAGAACTACAAACGAAAAGATAGCGTAGAGTTCACAGCCTCAAAAACCAAATTTGGATAAACATAGAATATATTATAGTCATTGTTTTGAGGGTTTAAATTTGGATAAATATAATTTTTACAACAGAAGCACCAATAAAAAAGGCATAAAACTTAGAATACTCATCTTCAAAAGTATATAGGACGATGATACACTAAGATATGCTATACCACTATGGTTTTTGCAAGTTGAAATCTTCTAAGGGATGGTATATATTAGTCCTTTTTAAGGGTTCATATTCTGTCTAGCTAGCTACACAGACTAAGTTGCATATAACGTGTTTCTTTTCTTAGAGCATGATTATCTTTAGAAACTCTTAAGGTTTCTTAAATATACTTTAATAACTATTTAACTATTAAATTTTAGTTAAGGACCTTAGTTAAGAATCATCTAATTATTGTACTACAATAGTAGTTTCTTAATTTGAGTTTCTTAAAAAAAAAAAAATTAGCCTGTAATTAATATGCTTTGTGATTAAAATGAGAGAATGAGAGAAGGAGAGAAGAAGAGTAAAATGATTTGTTACTTTGTTGAAAGAAGAAGGAGAGAATGAGACAATGAGAGAAGAAAACTTTGTGATTAAAATGCTTGGTGAATAAAAACTTTATATAGAGTAGGAGAGAAGAACACTACAAACGAAGATGCCATGTCTAAGTTGTCCAAACTCTCAACTAAACATAATCTCAGATCATTGCAAGACTGATATTGTGCTAACAACTCAGAAAAAGCAGGTTGGGCACAAAGCTGTCAACATATTGTTATACAGACGTCAGAATCCGATTAGACAAGGCCTTCAAATCTGTGATCTAAAAAAGCTAGAAATTGATCTATATGTATATACCAGATGAACGGAATAACAGAGAGATGTATAGACCAAAGCCTGCTTTGCTTATTATATAGAATTGTGATGATTCTGCCATGGCATATAACTTTGAAAGCACTTTAGCAGCACAAATCTGGATAATCTGCAGGAAACATTAGATTTTTAGACATGTAATTGGTCAAAGTATCAACTTCTGCGAATTTGGATGAAGTTCATACAGGATTCCGGAAGTAAGATATCAACGATGTGATAGCTGCACGACTGGGATTGGTTTAGATGTAGACGACAGCATAGTTTGATGAAACATGGGAAGACCAGAAACTGTACTCTGCAACAATTAATAGCAAAATATCAACTTCCACAATTCCTGGAAGGGAACAAGTATAACCAACCACACACATTTCAGTGAGAAAAAATACATTCCAAAACTATAGCTGACCGAAGCAAAATTCAATGTATATGAGTTAAATTTGCAAAACTAAAATCGTAAGAGTTTACTCACGATCACCTTGAAGATATCTTCAATTGGAAAGTAAACAGTTGCTATTGACGAGACAACACTTTTACCTGAGAAGATTGGGAGAGCGTGATGTCTAAAACATCCAAAACAGAGACTATCGAAAGTTGCCAACCTTCAATCTCTGCTGGTTCAATAAAACGGTTTACACGAAGGTTATGTCGCAATGAAGCAGAAAAGGAAATCAATTAAGCAATCTCCATGATCTTGTCATCCACAGGCTTGGAACAATCAATGGTGAAGGAAACTCCTCCCTTCTTCTTCCCTTTTGAAGCTGCTGCACGACTCATTCTCACACCTCTCCTTTCTCTCTACATTCCAAAACCATATTGACACATTCCTAAGGTTCAAAGCTATGAAGTAATTATTCTTAAAAATTAGATTATAAATTCTAATCTAAGTTCGTTATTGCAGCAAAAACATAAACTCAAACCGTTCCTCAGTCTTCCTCATCATTTTTCAATCTATAAGAATTTCAATCAACAATAAAGATTAAGAGCTTACCTGTACGATGCGATGAGCGGCGTCCTCTGTTCTCCAAAGCGAAGAGAAGAAACTCCGTCAAGGGTTTTAAGGCTGATTTAATTTGTCGAGAAACACAGAAAAATTCCAACCGCTTTTCTAAAACCTGACAAATTCCGTCAGAAATTCCTTCTGTTTGAGATCGTAACGGATGTAATCAGAGACCTTGGTCGGAGCAAACATGCGTCCAGAAAGCACAAATCGCAGCGGTTGCTTCTCATCTTCGTCGGAGATGACAGAGAGAAACAAAAGAAAAAAAAAAGAGAAAAAAATGTATTTGCCATGGGAAGCTGACATGTGGGGTAAAAAGAGTTATTCTTGGGTTCAGCCCCTAGGGTAACCTCTAGATTCACCGGCCAATAGGATTTCATTATTTCAAAAAAGGAAACAAAATATTATCAAGTTATATTATATTTTTAAAATAAAAAAGTAAAAAAAAAATAGCAGCTACAGAAAAAAGAATTAAAAAAATATTTTTAACGTTGTCAGCAAAATACTAAACCCTAAATCCTAATCCCTAAACCCTAAATCCTAAACCCTAAATCCTTGGGTAAACCTAAACCCTTGGGTAAACCTTAAACCTTTGGATAAACTCTAAACCTTTGGATAAACTCTAAACTCTTGGGTAAACCCTAAACCCTTGGATAAATCCTAAACTCTAAATAAAAACACTAAACCCTAAAACTCTAAACCCTAAATCCTAAACCCTAAACCCTTGAGTGTTTTCGTGTTTAGTGATTTTGATTTAGAGTTTAAGATTTATCTTAGAGTTTAAGATTTATCCTAGAGTTTAGGGTTTACCAAAGGGTTTAGGGTTTAGGGATTAGGATTTAGGGTTTAGTATTTTGCTGACAACGTTAAAAATATTTTTTTAATTCTTTTTTCTGTAGCTGCTATTTTTTTTTTACTTTTTTATTTTAAAAATATAATATAACTTGATAATATTTTGTTTCCTTTTTTGAAATAATGAAATCCTATTGGCCGGTGAATCTAGAGGTTACCCTAGGGGCTGAACCCAAGAATAACTCTTTTTACCCCACATGTCAGCTTCCCATGGCAAATACATTTTTTTCTCTTTTTTTTTTCTTTTGTTTCTCTCTGTCATCTCCGACGAAGATGAGAAGCAACCGCTGCGATTTGTGCTTTCTGGACGCATGTTTGCTCCGACCAAGGTCTCTGATTACATCCGTTACGATCTNGTCAGCAAAATACTAAACCCTAAATCCTAATCCCTAAACCCTAAATCCTAAACCCTAAATCCTTGGGTAAACCTAAACCCTTGGGTAAACCTTAAACCTTTGGATAAACTCTAAACCTTTGGATAAACTCTAAACTCTTGGGTAAACCCTAAACCCTTGGATAAATCCTAAACTCTAAATAAAAACACTAAACCCTAAAACTCTAAACCCTAAATCCTAAACCCTAAACCCTTGAGTGTTTTCGTGTTTAGTGATTTTGATTTAGAGTTTAAGATTTATCTTAGAGTTTAAGATTTATCCTAGAGTTTAGGGTTTACCAAAGGGTTTAGGGTTTAGGGATTAGGATTTAGGGTTTAATGTTTTGCTGACGACGTTAAAAATATTTTTTTTGTAATTATTACTATTTTTATTTATTTCTTTTTACCTTTTAATTTTAAAAAGATAATATAATTTGACAATATTTTGTTTCATTTTTTAAAAGATATCAATATGAAATAACACAATCATATTGGTTGGTGAAGCTTTAGGTTCACCCTAGGGGGTAAACCCAAAAATAAGTCGGGTAAAAACCATTTTAATAATCGGTTTCCAAAATCCTTCCTTAAGAATCGGTAACAGACTTTTATTTTTGTTTTGATTTAATTAAATCTCTCTTAACACTAGAATCTCTCTTAAAAAACCCCTATAATCATGGTCTTAACAAACAACACCCCAGACCAAGTGACCAACTCTGACTTATCTATTAAGCACAATGAGTTAAGCACAATGAGTTGTCTTGTCATTTAAGACATTTATAGTAGTTTTAGGGGGAGATTCTAATCATGGTCCCCCATATTTTCTAAAAAAATACACTGATACATGACTATAGTTAGAGTTTAATTAGGATATTTTACCATAAGTGTTTGGATACGTAAGAATACAACTTAATAGAAATGACAAACCCTTAAACCAAATATGAAAGGGAAAACTTTAAAACCAATGAATTAATGGAATATCATCAAAACTATGTAAATCTAAAACCCATTAAGTAAAATATTTTATTGAAGCCTAAGTCGTCTAACCATTGTCATGTATCCGATAAAGATCACCGTCCAATATCTATATTATTAAAAGAGAAGTACCCATTTGAAAATGTGTTTACTTCATTAATTAAACTCTCTATTTTTTTTTGCTTGTCTTTTTCAGTTGTATTTATGAAATATCCTAAAACGAATAAACTGTCTAATTTATTACTTGTATTTTCAGTTACATTAATGAAATATGCTTAAATGAATTTAAACTTCCTATTTTATTGTTTGTATTTTTCAGTTACCTTAATGAAATATATTTTTATATGATATCACACATTCGTAAAAAAATAGATAGTTTAAGATGCAAAAAAAAATATTTACTTAATGAATATAATATGAACGAATATTACAAATATATCATTTAATAAAATAAATAATTAAAAACTGAAAATTCATATCCGCGCTCGGATCAGCGTCTAGTTTAACTTATGATTAAAAGAGATTAAATTAAAAGGAAGTAAGCTTTTTGGTTTATATCAGACACAAAACACACAGGTGACCTATACTACAAAAGATTGTTCTAATTCGGAACTGGAGTAATAAAGAGTGTTAGAACTCGAATTGGAACTACAAAAGTTGTTGGAACTGAAAAAAATGGTGGAACTAAGTTCAGGTTTCACCCATTTGTTTCATTGATACTAAAGATTAAAAGAATAAAGATAATCCTCATGAAACAAAAAAGGAAGAAGATTTATTACTACAGGTTGATAATATATCATGACCATCAAAACATGAGCAAATCTACAACACTTTTGTGTATCAAGTCCACAGCCGCGCCAAATTAAACTAGTCTATTTTAGGAAGCATCAAAAATCTACATCAATTAAAAAGGAGGCCATGCAAATATTTTTAAAATTTATTGTTTATTTTTTCTATGATAAAATACATTAGAGGAATGATAAATTAAAGTTTACTTAAGAAAAACATTAATGGTAACATTTATAAATGATGTAATTAATTCTTGGATTGTGCCAACTGCGATATGTCTTGTAAGAGGAGTGTGATGTTAGAATGAGAAGAGCCTCCTTCATCCTCCACAGCTCTGTGAGCTAATTCTCCAAGCTCTTTGGCTCTTCTTCTTCTCTCCTCAGCATCATCACCATCACCCATCAACTCTTCCACTGCCTTCTTCACTCCCTCATTATCCACCAATACTCCTATCTTCTCCTCTTCACCCCATTTCATTACCTCTTCAATCCCAGCTCCTACACCGACTTTAAGAACTTGCACGATCAGCTTCTGGTTACAAAACTGATCTCCAAACAATGGCCATGTGAGCAATGGAACACCCGAGGTGATTCCTTCTAGAGTTGAGTTCCATCCACAATGTGTCAAGAATCCTCCAACAGAAGGATGTGAAAGGATAAGCACTTGAGGTGCCCATCCTTTTATGAGAAGCCCTCTCTCTTTGACCCTTTCTTCAAAACCGCTCTCTAATAACCACTCAGCGATCTTATTATACTTTTCCCAACCTCTAATGACCCAAATGAAAGGTCTTTTAGATTTCTCTAGACCTAGCCCTAGCTCCTTGAGCTGAGAGAGAGGAAGATTGCAGATACTTCCAAGGCAAACATATATCACCGACCCTTTTTCTTTAGAATCAAGCCACTTGATACACTCTTCTTGGCCAATAACCGCCTTGTTTCCCCTCTCAGCTTTGTCTTCTATCTTGTTGCACAAGGAAACAGGTCCAATTGACCATACTTTTCCATCTCTAGCGTCTTTGTACTCTTTGACATAAGCAGGTTCCAACTCCTGAAATGTGTTGGTGATTACACCGTAAGATGTGTTATCTGCTTCTATCATTGCGTCCAAGATGTCCGTCCAACCTCCCTTTTCATTGGTGCTCACAGGGAATTGAGGCTTTGTGAATTGAACTCTGTCAGGAAAACTAGGAACATAGAAATACTCTTTGTCAGACTTTAAATTCTCCAAGATCTCAAGATTGTTGCGTAAAACATGCATACACAAAAGACAAAAGCAAGACAATCCATGGAAAACGATCTTTGGTATATTGAACGCCTTGGCGATTTTACTTGTGTACGGCAAACAAAAAGAAGAAACTAGACAGCTTGGTCTAGGTTTCATATCTTCTAGTAGCTTCAGGACCGGCTCTTCTAGCATGTTAGCTGCTTTAAAGAAAGGTACTCTGAACTCTATCGAGTCGAGCAAGTCGAGATTCTCTTTTCCTTCTGGCAGCCCAGCTTCTGCATATGGAAGCTTCACATGCACTACGTTGATGGGCAAACCAGACTCGATGGCACGGTCGAATACATTCTTGAACCTCTCTGCGTTGTGAGGAGTTGTGACAATTGTTATGGTCACACCGCGCTGAGCCAGAAGCCTTGCAATATCAACCATGGGAATCATGTGGCCCTGAGCCATGAAAGGGAAGAGAACAAAGTGAAGAGGAGGATGAACTTGTTGAGAGTTTTGGGAAGCCATAGTGATTTCAACTTTCAAGTTTGTTTTGCTTGTGTTGTGGGTGTGTGATCGACTGATCGTTGGCTTATATAAGATGTATAAGACAAACTGATGTAGTACATGACGTCAAGCAACACATAATATTGTTGACATAAAAGACAGATTACTACGTTCAAGAAGACGTTTCTTGGCCAATACTTTCTTCTGTTGTCCTTTTGTGACTATTCTGCGTCTCCTAGTGTCCTTTATTTCCCTTGAAAGTTACTAAGAGGTAATTAAAATTAATTAAGATACTTGATGCGCAAGACGCAAAATCAATTTTAACTCTCTCGGACATTACCAAAATCAAATTGTCTTTGAAACTTCAACGTTCATTTCAAAGCCTTCGAATCAAGCTTCGCCCACGGTAATCTCTATAACTTCGCCCACGGTAATCTCTATAACATTATTTGGATAAACATAGCTTTGATATTTACAACCATCAAAGCACCAATAAAAAGGCATAAAACTTAAGAGTACTCATCTTCAAAAGTATATAGGACAATTACATACTAAGATATATGCTGTACGACTATGGTTTTTGCATGCCAAAATCTTCCAAGGGATGGTATATATTAGTCCTTGTTTTGAGGGTTCATATTCTGTCTAGCCACATAGCTTTAAAGACTAATTTGCATATAAAGTACGTGTTTCTTTTTGTTAACCAGACCAAATTAACTCTAGACTTATCTATTAAGCACATTGATCAGTTTTCTTGTCATTTAAGACATGAAGACATGTATAGTTACAAACAGTTATTGAAATTTTCGTGGATTCTAATCATGGTCCCCCATATTTTTTTACAAAGAGACAATACCTACTACTGAAGCCAATTAGCCAAAGCTGTTGTTTACGTAAGTTTTGCGCCTAAAAGCATCTCCAACGTAAAACTCCATTTTTCCTCTAAAATGGAGTAAAAATCAATATGGAGTAAAAATGCTTCAATCCTACTCCATTTCTTACTCTATAATAGAGTGATGAACAATCAAAAAATAAATTACTCTATTTATGGAGTAAATTCCATTATGGAGTGAGATATAAAGTTGGATTGGAATATTCTTTATTCTATATTCACTTTTACTCTATTTTAGAAAAAAAAATGAAATGGGAATGGAGATGCCATAAAGAAGATTGTTCGAACTTGGAACTGGAGTAAAGAGTGTTAGAACTCGAAGTGGAACTACAAAAATTGTTGGAACTCGAAGAAAATGGTGGAACTAAGTATAGGTTTCACCCATTTATCATTTTGTTTCATTGATACTACCTCCGTTAATTCCACTAAAAAGTTTGGGGAAAATTTTGTTTTGCAAATATAGAATTTTCGTGTATTCTGTAAATTTTATATTATTTAATGATAACAAATAGTAACTTTATTAAAAAATATATTTATAAAAATTAATACATTTATTATAAATTTAATATGTCTTCTTAATACTATGAACAATTTTTTTTTTTTATGAAACCGAAAAGTACTAATATATACCATCAAAAGATATATATTAGATAATCCTCATAAAACAAAAAATGGAAAAAAGATCTATTACTTCACGTTCATAAATATATCATGACTATCAAAAGATAAGTAAATCACAACACTTGTGTATTAAGTCCACAGCCGCCAAATAAACTTGCCATGCAAAAAAAAAAAAAACTTGCCATGCAAATATATAAATGAAAGCTTCGTCGTACAACATTTTATTTATTTTTTTGCTAAGAACGGTTGTTACAGTGTATTGAAAAAGGTAACAGATTCGCCTTAGACCCCTGAATAATATTACGTTTTCTAGGGCCCCAAAATTTAAAATAATTTTTAGTCTAGTTGCTTAAACTTATTTCTAAAAAAACTTTCCACGAGAATCGAATAACTCAATTTCTGAATCCATNAAAAATCGGAGAGATTGGGCTTCCCAATCATTTTTTTTTCTTCGATGGTTTCTATGTGAAGAGTGAAGGAGAGGCGGAAAAGGTTAAAACTAAACCCAAGTCTTTTGCATCGCGACAACACTTTACTCTGTTTTACTGTATTTTTTATTAATTTTTTTCCCGGATTAAATTTATCGCTAGCGAGGAACTAACGCTATGAAAAAGATGGGTATCGGATTACACCATTTTTGGTAGCAGTTTGAGAATTCGTGCTACCGTGAACTGCTACCAATAGCCATATTTCTTGTAGTGTGACCTCGCTCTGGATCTGGAGCGACTTCGTGTCGTCGCTCTAGGAAGTCGCTCCGGGTCTATTTTTGCACTCCAAAACGATGAAATGGCGAGCGACCTCGTGAGGTCGCTCTGGTAAGGTTGCTCTGAGAGGTAGGGCACAGCGAGTTCATGGCGTCGCTCCGGTAGGGTCGCTCCCATGGACTGCTCGTCCAATGATCACCTTTATCACTTCTTTTGAGCTCCAAATGCACTCAAATGTCTCCAAGAACTCTATGTTGTACTCTAATACCTAATAAAGACTCATGTATGCAAAATGCAACCTAAACATAGCTAAGTCATAGTCTATATGATCAAAATGCACATGGGTGAATAGATAACACAATGGAAATATGCAAGATATCAAAGAAACAAAAAGATACGAAATTGCTTCCTATTCCTTCTTGCCAAGATCGTATTCTTGACATCCTTATAAATCATTTTCGAGATCACAGGAGGAAGAACCACACAGCTGTTGTGATAAGCGTTGTTTCTCTGTTTCTAGAGATGAAAGATAGTCGCCTGAGTCGCCAACATTTTACAACATTTGTTTATCTTTTCTGTGATAAACTATATTATTAGAAGAATGATAAACTATAGTTTCTTAAGAAAGACATTATTGGTAACATTTTTTTATAGCTTTAAGAAAATATTGACGTAATCAATTCTTGGATTGTGCTAACTACGATATGTCTTGTAAGAGGAATGTGATGTTAGAATAAGAAGAGCCTCCTTCATACATAGCCCTGTGAGACAACTTTCCAAGCTCTTTGGCTCTTCTTCTTCTCTCCTTAGCATCATCACCATCACCCATCAATTCTTCCACTGCCTTCTTCACACCTTCATCATCCACCAACACGCATATCTTCTCCTCTTCTCCCCATTTCATAAGCTCTTCAATCCCAGCTCCTACACCGACTTCAAGAACCTGCACGATTGATATTAGTTTTAGTTATTCATTTATAAAAGTTTTAAGATATGTCTAAAAGAAATTTAAGCTGACTTTCGGAATTTGACTTCAGAAAGTGAAAGTTATTATCATTGACTTGTCTTCTGCTGGACTTGCTGACTAAGTCTCCAATTATAAATAAAGCAAGGGAAATAGAGCTGAATGACAAAAAAACATAATTAAGTATATAACCAAAGAAATAAAAAATAAAAAAGATTTCCTTATTATCACAACATATACTAATAAATCACTTTTATTAATCGGTTAATGAGAAAGAGCAAACAATATATACTTATTTATAGAAGTTTTCACATATGATGCTTTTAATTAAAAACAAAAATTAATCATTCAAGTCATCAAATATTTTAAAAGATATGTATTACAATACGATATATCATACAAATTACACTAAATATAATGTTATGCAATAGGTTTTAATTAGCTAGATTCTTTTTCAGTTTTCAATATACTATATATAAGAAAAGTATATTCGTTACATAGAAAGTCTGTCATATAATAATATGTTAGACACGAATCCTAGAATAACATGTTAGTCTGTTGAATTTGATTTTTGCTGCCTCTGATAGTTATTTCCGTGGGCCAAGCTTAGATTAGGAGACTTTAAACTGAACGTTGAATTTTCAAAGACAAATTGATTTTGGTAATGTCCGAGAGAGAGAGAGAGAGAGTTCAATTTGATTTGTGTCTTCTTGAACGTAATAATCTGCCTTTAACGTACAATTTTACGTCATCTACCACATCATTTTGGTGAAGCCATTTTTATTCCCACTCTTCTTACCCTCCATATAGTCAAAAACAAAACTCGAAAGTTCTTCACTGATTTGAAACAAGTATGGCTTCCCAAAAACCTCAACAAGCGCATCCACCTCTTCACTTTGTTCTCTTCCCTTTCATGGCTCAAGGCCACATGATTCCCATGGTCGATATCGCAAGGCTCCTGGCTCAGCGCGGTGTGACCATAACAATTGTCACGACGCCTCACAACGCAGAGAGGTTCAAGAATGTCCTAAACCGTGCCGTGGAGGCTGGTCTGCCCATCAAGGTAGTGCATGTGAAGCTTCCATATCAAAAAGCTGGGATCCCAGAAGGAAAAGAGAACATGGATTCGCTTGACTCCAAGGAGTTGATGGTACCTTTCTTTAAAATGGTTAACATGCTCGAAGAGCCGGTCATGAAGCTAGTGGAAGAGATGAAACCTAAACCAAGCTGTCTAATTTGTGATTTGTGTTTGCCTTATACAAGCAAAATCGCCAAGGCCTTCAATATACCAAAGATCGTTTTTCATGGATTCTCTTGCTTTTGCCTTTTGTGTATGCATGTTCTACGCCAAAACCTAGAGATCTTGCAGAATTTGAAGTCAGAAAAAGAGTATTTCTTTGTTCCTGATTTTCCTGACAAAGTTGAATTCACAAGGCCTCAAGTTCCAGTGAGAATCAATGCAACTGGAGACTGGAAGGAGTTCTTGGATGCAATGGCAGAAGCAGAAAACACATCCTATGGTGTAATAATAAACACATTTCAGGAGTTGGAGCCTGCTTATGTCAAAGAGTACAAAGAGGCTAGAGATGGGAAAGTATGGTCCATCGGACCTGTTTCCTTGTGCAACAAAAAAGGAGCTGACAAAGCTGAGAGGGGAAACAAGGCGGTGATTGATCAAGAAGAATGTTTTAAATGGCTTGATTCTAAAGAAGAAGGGTCAGTGCTATTTGTTTGCCTTGGAAGTATATGTAATCTTCCTCTGTCTCAGCTCAAGGAGCTAGGGCTAGGCCTAGAGAAATCTCAAAGACCTTTCATTTGGGTCATAAGAGGTTGGGAAAAGTATAATGAGCTAGCTGAGTGGTTCTTAGAGAGCGGTTTTGAAGAAACGGTGAAAGAGAGAGGGCTTCTCATAAAAGGATGGGCACCTCAAGTGTTTATCCTTTCACATCCTTCTGTTGGAGGATTCTTGACTCATTGTGGATGGAACTCAACTCTAGAAGGAATCACCTCAGGTGTTCCATTGCTCACATGGCCATTGTTTGGAGACCAGTTCTGCAACCAGAAACTGGTGGTGCAGGTTCTTAAAGTCGGTGTAGGAGCTGGGATTGAAGAAACTATGAAATGGGGAGAAGAGGATAGAATAGGAGTGTTGGTGGATAACGAAGGAGTGAAGAAGGCAGTTGAAGAATTGATGGGTGATGGGGATGATGCAAAAGAGAGGAGAAGAGTAGTCAAAGAGCTTGGAAAGTTAGCTCAAAGGGCTGTGGATGAAGGAGGCTCTTCTCATTCTAACATCACATTCCTCTTACAAGACATATCGCAATTAGCACAATCCGATAACTGATTACGTCATTTTAATATATATTTGCTTAAATTTATAAAAATAGATGTTACAAATATTGTTTTTCTTAAGTAAACTAAAGTTTAACATAAGTGTATTTTATTATTATAAATGTTGACTTAAAAAAATGTTTTCTCGACTTTAAAAGAAAAAATAAAACAAGAAAAAAAAAATTGGAAACTGTTAAATCAAGCTTTCACTCATATACTAGTGTTCTCCCGTGCTATGCACGGATCAACTTCCTTGTCTATTAAATTACTTGATCATGAAATTTTAATATATCTTTCACTAAAAATTAATAATCTAGTCAAATATTCGATAAACATGATAAGAGATGGCTGCGTTCAAACAAAGAAGTTGCATTTATCTAGAAAATCTTCATCACCTTTCTATGGGATTCATCATCTTCCAAGCTCTATCAACTTCCTTGTCTATTAAATTACTTGATCATGAAATTTTAATATATCTTTCACTAAAAATTAATAATCTAGTCAAATATTCGATAAACATGATAAGAGATGGCTGCGTTCAAACAAAGAAGTTGCATTTATCTAGAAAATCTTCATCACCTTTCTATGGGATTCATCATCTTCCAAGCTCTGAAGATCTCTATTTTTGTGGTGGCTACACTTATTATTCTATTTTCACCTAAAGATGATTCACGATTTTCTAATGTGATGAAAAATCTTCAAAAACAATAGTTGTTTTTGTATCTCCTCNCTTATCCGGATCCGGGGTTCGCGGATATCCGGGTGTCGGATATCCTTCTAAAAATTATAATATCCGGCGGATATCCGGATCCGGATTTGGATCCTTAAAATAAATAAAAAATAATATTAATATATATAAAATATTAACAATAATTTAAAAATAAAAATATATATAATGTTTTTAATTATTTCTATGTATAATATTACAAAATTTACATAAAATTTATATATACTATTATAAAAATGAAAATATATTAAATAAAATTAGTTTTTATATATAGATATTACTATTTTTGAAATAGTTATTAATAAAATTTACGGATCCGGATATCCGGACTAAAAAATCAAGATATCCGGATCCGGATTCGGCTTTGACGGATCCAACATTTTACTATCCGGATCCGGATTCGGCCTCTCCGGATATCCGGATTTTCGGATCGGATCCGGATCGGATCACGGATCGAATCCGGATCTCGGATAAAAGTTCCAGGCCTAATTGCAGGTGGAATTTTTTTAAAAAAATAAGTAAATTGGGCTTGCTTTGTCATAGGATTCAACTTTGTATTCACCCACTTGTAATTTTGATATAGTTGGTCCATTAAGGATGTGCCTTTATGTATTCAAGACTCCAAGTCTAACTAAGACCAGGATTAACTGAAGCGATTAATTGGGGTTGTTGGTATTATTAGGATCTTATACAATAAAGTGGAGTTGTATCTCTCCTCAGCCCTCCACATCAGCAATCACCTGTGGGCATTTTTCCACACGTGGCATGCTCATTTCGAAGTTTCAAACGTTTTTATATTCCGTTTCTCGACTATGTGAAGGGCCCAATTAAAACTCTCCCTTTACGCTGATGTTGGGCTTCTAAAAGTAAGTTTTTGAGCCAGTATATGGCTCTATCGTCGTCCCTTGGCTTACCCTATCAACCACATACTCCATGAATTCGCCGATGTAACGCTTCCTCTGATCATTCAAACTTTGCAATTAAGCTTGCTATTTATGAACCCTAAACCCATACTTCCCACTACATGCCATTAATTTCTCTAATCCCTGCTCTTTTGCCATTATCTAATCTTCTCCTATAAACACGCATGCGAGCATCCAGAAATCTCATCACTCAAACCTCTTTCTTACTATTTCTCTCCTACAAACACAGAACCGGCGATTAAAAGTTCTAACAGCATGTCCCTTTAACTTTTCACTGTCTAAATTCCCATCATACATCTTCACTCCTTTGCTGGGCCACTTGTCTGACTGTGTTTGACGGGCTCGCCATGATTCGTCACCAGAAAATAGAGAGGTCGGGGGTGGAGTCTAGGATCATCATCGCCACAAACATCAAGCCCAAATTCGTAAGAGGTCCCCTTTTCCACTTCTAATGTTTAACCTTCTTATTATACAACATCTAACTCTGCATAACCAAGATGTTTGATAATGCTTCCACCTTTTATCTCCGCTGTCTCCAGGTTGCATATTCCTTAAAGGCAACATATACGACACACTTCTATCTCCGCTGTCTCATGGTTGATTTCTCTACTTCCCTATTCATTGTTCAGTATTTATGACGGAAATTGCAAACTAATTTCTTCTTCTTTTATAATATCTCATTAGGTATGTGTTTGTTCTCAACGGTTGAGGGATTTGTAACTTAAATTTAAACAGTCTGAAAATAAAATTCATATAAGATGAGAAAGAGGTCGGATCAGAGGTCGAGGAGAGGTTTGCTTGGATCTTTTCTGCATCCACATCGAGCTTTACCAACATAATGGGATGGACAAGGTTTGGTTCCAAGGATGATTAAATTGTGTTTATTATTTTGTGATTTAACATGAAGTCTGTGAGTAATCTATTGAAAGCCAGAAAGCTGCAGCGTTACAAAGTTTTTCTATACATATACTAGAATAAGGGTGGATACGAGGAATAAGAATAGAGAATATTAGTAGAGTTACTGCTTCCAAATGACCAAAACAGAGACTTGAGACATGTATGTGTGCCATCAGGATGCCTTGATTGTGTTATGACCCATATGTTTTCATTTGATGAGAGTTTTGCTATCTTGATGAATGGAATGTGGAGAGAGAGAGATGGAGGAGGGTAATCTTACATTTCTCTATTTCCAAAATGAGAACTGTTTGTATTATGGGTGAAAATGATTTCTTCTCTTCAGCCAATCCAATGCTTTTTAAAAATTTAGAACTGCCGAGGTGTGAGGGTAGAGT
>QGKV02000649.1:4754479-4896372 GCA_003260655.2 Brassica cretica | reverse complement strand
GAGAGCACATCTCCTGGCTGAAGGTGCAGCTGATGAGTTAATTTGCTTTACCTGGTAGTATGATTATGTCATTTTCAATTCGTAACATCCATGTGTTTGTGGAATACAAGTGTTACTTCTAAAATTTGATTTTGTAGGCTTCTAACTTATTATCTTATCAGCAGATTCCAGTTTCTAGCCAATTAGATGGTCCCTCAGTGTTCAATCCCAGTAAAAGCCAAGGTTTTGATGACTGGGGCTTAGAACAAGCAGCCTAACCGTTGTCGTGTGCTGGCGGAAAACTTTGCAGTCAAGAAGGAAAGGATGAATGCAGTTTCAAAGATCAGATTTGTTGTACGTTTTCTTCCTTCACTTCTGTCCTTATAATGGAACATTTGATTTAACACATAGATGAAGTGATTCCCCCTGCATTTGCATTGATTATCAGGGAGACATTGTTGATACAGATTCCAATTGCTTAACAGTTCATGAAACCAAACTTAAGGTCAGACACTTATGGTTTAGGTACGTGCAATCTGAATTGTCTGAGTTCTCTCTGTAGCAAGACACTAAGACTGATCTATAACTGTATTGTTGCGGGTTGATTTGACAGCCTGTGTTGAAAAGCATAAATTTGTGTTTTATGATATGCTTGATGGGGAAGTATCAAAAGATGAGGTAAATTCTGTTTAGAGTAATTAGGCTCGGTGGGTACTCTGGTAGTGATAAAATATTTACTATGAAGCTTTTGTCTCTGAAGGTTTCAAGGGATATCCTAAGGTTAATGCACTACACATATAGAAACCAAGGGTTTCAGTTGTTTCTCAGCTTCTTTGAAATCCACGGAGGAAAGCGTTATGATCTCCTCAAAGAGAGGAAATCAGTTGAGAAGCGCGTTGTTATCTTATTTTGGCTGCTTTGCACATAAAAACAATTATAGTATTTGCCTGGGCGTGCTTGATGTGTAGATATTACTTCTTTTTTTTGAAACACTGATATTACAATTCATATGTAAAAAATTAGTAGTACAAATTATTTGGTTTCATATTCATCATTTTTATTTATCAATTGTTACGTAGAAGGTTTTAAAAAAAATAACAAAACAGGTTTAGAAGGATCCATTTGTGTTAAACATTCATGTGCAAAGCAAACAATATGTAACATAAAAAGACATAGGTCTAAACAAATAATGAAACTGCTGCATACCCTATATCGACTCCAATATTATATAATTTTAATAAAGTTTCCCTTACTAAAACATCGTCTCTTATGCAAACCACGCCCAGAAACATCCTAAGAAAATAAAAACTCTAGAGTTTTCATCAGTTTCCACGAACCCAAAACAACCTATCATGCTTACACTTGAATCCATGCCTGAAGACATGCGTCTTTTTATTGTTTCAAAGATGGCCTCCACATCCCCCATCCACTACTTCAATACGATCATTACCTGCAAACGCCTCAGCTTCGGTCCTGACAACTACTCTATTGCTAAAGCTCTCAACCTCTCACCTCTGGTCAACCAGCCTTCTCTAGCTAACCGGTACCAAACTTTGGTGGACAGATGCCTCGAAACCAACAATATTGATGCCCACTTTGTTAAAGGTATGCTTGAATACTTCGAATCTCAAAATCAGATCATAGGTCTACATCACATCCACATAGCCTCAAAGGGTGGTCACGTCCAAGGAACGTACGTTTACGGTGTTCTCCTCATGGCCATCGGCGAGACTGAGAACGGAGTGAAAATCATCAACAAACTCACTGATGATAAACGTATTTCAGTGGTGGAAGATTGCATGGCGAATTTCCAGCGTTCTATGGAACGCCCCTTTCTTCACATGAAAGAGACCTATGTGAGTTCAATGAAGAAAATGTAGCCACATCTAAACTGCCATCCTCAAGAGGAAGCTGACACCACAGTCTGATCCAACTGTTTCCACTTCTTTTTGCTGACCAAGTTCTACAAGACGATGCTGGGTTTCAATGATCTCCTGGATTAAAGAACATGCTATACACCCAAACGTTCTTTGCGTTAAGACGTTCACGTTCTTCATAACCTTTTAATTTATCATTTTGGATTTGTGGTACACGTTAAAGATTTGAGTTGATCTTCAATTTGTAATCCTTGCTTAGTTTGTTTCCATTTTGCATTTTCTTTTAAAGTAATTTTTAAAATAATACAAAAAATTTCATGGCTCTAACGCAGTGCAAGGTCTTCCGTGTAATCCATACCCAATTCAAAACAGACAATAAATCACAATGATACCAAAACAATGGATAAATCCATACCCATTTCAACACTTTTTAAACATGACGAACCTTTCAACTACACTCAACTACATACACTCCTGACAACTAAATACCAAAACACAAAATTTTGAAAACTGAATCAAATAAAATATCCGAACCCGGCGCGTAGCGCCGGAAGACCCCTAGTTAAAAATAAATCTAAATTAGGTTTAATGTGAAAAGNGAGCTGGGATTGAAGAAACTATGAAATGGGGAGAAGAGGATAGAATAGGAGTGTTGGTGGATAACGAAGGAGTGAAGAAGGCAGTTGAAGAATTGATGGGTGATGGGGATGATGCAAAAGAGAGGAGAAGAGTAGTCAAAGAGCTTGGAAAGTTAGCTCAAAGGGCTGTGGATGAAGGAGGCTCTTCTCATTCTAACATCACATTCCTCTTACAAGACATATCGCAATTAGCACAATCCGATAACTGATTACGTCATTTTAATATATATTTGCTTAAATTTATAAAAATAGATGTTACAAATATTGTTTTTCTTAAGTAAACTAAAGTTTAACATAAGTGTATTTTATTATTATAAATGTTGACTTAAAAAAATGTTTTCTCGACTTTAAAAGAAAAAATAAAACAAGAAAAAAAAAATTGGAAACTGTTAAATCAAGCTTTCACTCATATACTAGTGTTCTCCCGTGCTATGCACGGATCAACTTCCTTGTCTATTAAATTACTTGATCATGAAATTTTAATATATCTTTCACTAAAAATTAATAATCTAGTCAAATATTCGATAAACATGATAAGAGATGGCTGCGTTCAAACAAAGAAGTTGCATTTATCTAGAAAATCTTCATCACCTTTCTATGGGATTCATCATCTTCCAAGCTCTATCAACTTCCTTGTCTATTAAATTACTTGATCATGAAATTTTAATATATCTTTCACTAAAAATTAATAATCTAGTCAAATATTCGATAAACATGATAAGAGATGGCTGCGTTCAAACAAAGAAGTTGCATTTATCTAGAAAATCTTCATCACCTTTCTATGGGATTCATCATCTTCCAAGCTCTGAAGATCTCTATTTTTGTGGTGGCTACACTTATTATTCTATTTTCACCTAAAGATGATTCACGATTTTCTAATGTGATGAAAAATCTTCAAAAACAATAGTTGTTTTTGTATCTCCTCCCCCGCCCTCCCCCGCCCTCCCCTAACAATTAAGATCTCTATACTTTCGACTCTGTCCATGAATATATTTCAACATGAGATGAATTCTGACCTTGACTAAAATAGATGTAAAACTTAAAGATATTAAACGAGAAAACAACAAAAAAAACCCTCAACTTTTAACCAATTTCCGTTAAATAATTACATGATTAGACTTTTTAAGAATAGATCAAACAGATATTAGGAAGGTGAATGGAAAAGGAGTAATATAGAAAATGAGTGAACATAAATAAAAGGAAGCGGAAGATATCAAATTTATACGATAGGTTATATTGATTACTTGGTTTAGAATCAACCAAAATTCTAGTTGTTCATAAAAGTTGACTTCTGAAGTTGACTCCAAAAAGGGAAAGTTATTATCATTGACTTGTCTTCTGCTGGACATGTTGGACTAAGTCTCCTATCCTCCAAATAAAGCAAATGAAGAATAATGTATAAACGTCTATTTCTTTTAACAATGACATAAATCAATTATTGGATTGTGCTAGTTGCATTATGTCTTCTAAGAGTAATGTGATATTAGAATGAGAAGAGCCTCCTTCTTCCACAGCCTTGTGAGCTAACTCTCCAAGCTCTTTGGCTCTTGTTCTCCTCTCCTTAGCATCATCACTCTCACCCATTAACTCTTCCACTGCCTTCTTAACACCTTCTTTATCCACCAGCACTCCTATCTTCTCTTCCTCTCCCCATTTCATAGGCTGCTCAACCCCGGCTTTCACACCGGCCTTTAGTACCTGCACAACTAGTTTCTCATTGCAGAATTGGTCTGCAAATAGAGGCCATGTGAGGAGTGGTAGACCAGAGGTTATCCCCTCAAGAGTTGAGTTCCATCCGCAGTGTGTCAAGAATGCACCAACAGAAGAATGTGAAAGGATAAGCACTTGAGGTGCCCATCCTTTTATGAGAAGCCCTCTCTCTTTCACCCTTTCTTCAAAGCCGCTCTCTAGGATCCACTCAGCAAGCTCATTATACTTATCCCAACCTCTTATGACCCAAATGAAAGGTCTTTGGGATTCTTCTAAGCCTAAGCCAAGCTCCTTGAGCTGAGACAGAGGAAGATTACAGATACTTCCAAGGCAAACATATAGCACCGACCCTTCTTCTTTAGAATCAAGCCATTTAAGACACTCATCTTTATCAATATCTGATCTGTTTCCCCTTTCAGCTTTATCTTCTCCCACCTTGTTGCACAAGGAAACAGGTCCAATGGACCATGCTTTACCTGACCTTGCCTCCTTGTAGCCCTTGACATAAGCAGGCTCCAGCTCTTGAAATGTGTTGACTACCACTCCATAAGATGTCTTGTCCGCTGCTTTAATCTCATCCAAGAACTCCTTCCACTCTCCAGGAACATATGTTTCCACAGGAACCTGAGATCTTGTGAATTCAACTCTATCAGGAAAATAAGGAACAGTGAAGTACTCTTTGTCTGACTTCAAATTCTCCAAGATCTCAAGATTTTCGCGTAAAACATGCATACACAGAAGACAAAAGCAACACATGCCATGGAAGAGGATCTTTGGTATATTGAACGTCTTGGCGAGTTTGCTTGTATAAAACAAACACATGTCAGAGATTAGGCAGCTTGGTTTAGGGCTCATCTCTTCCATGAGCTTCTGGACCGGTTCTTCGAGCATGTTAACCGCTTTAAAGAAAGGTATCATCAGCTCCATGGAGTCGAGCATGTCGATATTCTCTTTTCCCTCTGGCATGCCAGCTTCTTGAGATGGGAACTTCACATGAACTACTTTGATCGGCAAGCCAGAGTCAATGGCACGGCTTAGAACATTCTTGAACCTCCCTGCATTGTAAGGCGTGGTGACAATGGTTATGGTCACACCTCGCTGAGCCAAGAGCCTTGCGATATCCACCATGGGAATCATGTGGCCTTGAGCCATGAAAGGGAAGAGAACAAAGTGAAGAGGATAAGATTTTTTAGCTGTTTCAGAACCCATGCTGATGATAAACTCTCAAGTTTTGTCTTGGTTCTGGATTATATTTGTGAGAGAGAGAGAGCTTATATAGAACAAAGATGCGTGGAGAGCAAAAAAAAAAAACTGAACAGAAGACGTAGTACATGACGTAAAAGATATTTTACTTGACAAACACATCCAATACAGTCCACAGATTGTGTATCTCCTTAAATTGTTACAATAAAGGCACTGTAACTTAATAATTTAACCCCAAAGAGAAGTGTTTGAAATATTAAAGATCGATTAAACTCCAATCCAATATAAACAGTACAAGAAGATAAATCCAACTTTGGACTCTTTCAAGAGTCAAGACAGCTATATGTATCAAGAAGCCTCAAAAATCACAATCAACAAAAAAGAACATAGGTCCAGAGCCTAAAACACTTTCGTGTGAATGTTCCTTTCCCGAGTTTGGTAATGGAAATGACCACACTAGTCACAAACTCCTTATAAGATGAAAACATAAAACACATTCCACCACTATGGATCTATATTTTTGACAGTAACCAGTTGTAATGGGTTCTGAGTATTGCCATCAATAAGCATGACACAGCAGTTAGTTGCACTGACTCATCCATATAATCAAGCAACTAACACTACACCAATAACGTGAGTTGTGTAGTCGTTCATACAAGCAGAGGGCAACAGAAGAGTAGCTTTCTTTCCAAATTTTCCTCCACCTCTGGTTAATTTAATATATTGCATATAATACTATATATCTTTGACCCAAAAAAAAACATATAATACTATATATATCACATATAATACTAACTAGGTGTTTTGCCCGCACTTGCGGGTTTAATAATTTTACAAAAATTTGTAAATAGATATATTATCAATTAAAAAACCATTAGAATAAATTATTTTTATGCTTTTGAAATATTTAATAATTAATTAAATATTAATAAAATTATGTACGATAATTTTCTTATTAACATTTTTTATTACATAAAATAAACTTGAAAACATTCATATATGCATAAACAATATACATTGATTTACATTTATTTATTTTTAAAATATTCAAAAGATTATGATATAAAATATTTTCTGGATAACATACTAGGGAATCTTTTTAGATTAATGATGATTATCAAATTCATGAAATTTGTTTTTTTCATTTATGCGTAATTATATATAACAATTCTAGTCTAATTATTTATTAAGGGTGATAAAAACTTTAAACGCTCTAACTTTTAATGTGTTTAGCGAAAAATAACTTCGCGAATTCTTTGCCAACATTTTTTCAGAACTTATAACAATGAGTGATTTTGATTATCCTGAGAAAATTATCTTAAAAGATATATGATTCATTCTATATTATGTGAAATATATATATATATATATTAAAATAGAGTCGGTTTAATATTACTAACCAAAAGTTATATAAACATATATATATATAATATTTTAATATTGATAAAGTAAATATAATATAAATTTAACTATGATATTTTCGTTAGAATTTTTAATTATTCTGAAGATAATGATAAGTTATCAATTAAATCACTAAAATTATTTATTAAAATTAATAATTAAGCATAAAATATGACTAAACTTAAAAATATGGAGAGCATGACAAATCAGCAAATTCAATAATCAAATAATAGTATAGATATCTCTGCGACAATCACAATATATCATGTGAATATACTTTTTAACTTTTTTCCTATAACTACATAATTCTTTGTTTTACACCATTAGTGATATATACTACAAACATTAAGCATATTTTAAAAAGTATATATGACTTATTTAAATACAATAGTGTTATATTTTTGTTGTTTGACATCCAATTAATTGTTTCAAACCGTCAATTGTATTTGCAGCTAATTATTATATTTTATTTTGTTGGATTTTTTGTTTGATTATTAGACATTATAATATGTAAAATTTAATAAACATGAAAATTATTTTCATGTCCAATGAATTTTGTTGTAAACTGTATGATAATTTATTATGTGTATAAATTTTCCTCTTGCTTGGTTAATGTTCGTAATGTGATAATGCGTGAAATGAAATGGGCCACAAACTATGATAGCCGTAGTTTGTTATATAAAGTGACTAATTGTGTTTGTAATATATAAATTAATATATTTTTTGGCATAGTCTATGCTTCGGAAACTAATTAAATCTTAGTGACACAAATTATAATATACCATGTAATTATAAGGTTAGTTTCAAAACATTTTCCTGTTTTAGTGGTATTTATACTTTTAAAAGGATATAGTAAGGTTTTATTAGATTACAATTTAAGAAAAATTTGTAGAATATCTTTTAAAAAAAATATATATATTTAAATATTTAGTTGAATTTGTTAAAATTAATGAGTCTCTTAGGCTTTATTATTAGGAAAATACATGATATTTTAATTAAAAGTTATTGACGTTTGAAGAAATGGTCTAAAAATCATACAAAAAGACATTCCTAGACTCCATTTTATAGAGGTCAAATGTTACTCACATAGTAAATAATCTTATATTATTAAACAGGTTGTATAAAATTTTGAGTATATGTATTGTTAAAAATGTACCTTTAGTGACTTATATATAATAAAATAATGAGTTTATGAAAGTATTAATAAGAAAGTACATAAAAGGTAGATAGTAATAGGAAAGGTATATAGAGGTAAGAACTCACATAATGAAATTGAAATTGTTTATAAGTTATATTTATAGTAAGAGTATACTATATACTCATGTTTTAAAAATATGTTAGCAAATGTTATATTGAACCGAAACCTTGTATATTCAATATACCTATCATCTTAAATGTTAGCAAGTTTATGTTAAATTTAAATATAACCAATTGTTTAGGGATAAGGATTTATTGACTTCACATATATTCTTGTAATGATAGGGTATTAAATAATATGTATATTTTCAATAATGACTGTCTATGGATACTCCATTTTAAAAAACAATTATACATGAAAAGAAGTTACGACTTCTATTTTAATAAAAAATAAAATAACATAAATTAAAAATAAAATAATTTTCAAATGTTGTTTCATGTATATATTAATACGTTTAATAACCATATGCAAATCTAATACTAAAACTATATAATAGAAGTGGCAAATACATGTGACAGTTTTCATAATTTATAAAATTACAAAATGTAAATTATAAAATTATCTTATTTAAAATAGTCTTATAGTTAACGTTAGCAATTAGGGGTGTCCAATGCAGATTTCAGTTCAGCTCTTTTTTTTTCCTTTATTTCAGTAGCTACCATACTAAAACCATATTTACTTTAGCTTGGTTCAGTTTATATATCGTCGGTTTTTGGTTTATTAAGTTTTATACCAAAAAATCATAAATATATTTATCTTTTATAATATTTTATGAATTTTACTTTATATAATTAAATATCAGCTTTAATAAAACATGAAGATATTTTGCTTTTTAAATGGACTATTTTTTATTTTTATTTTTCCTTTACAATATAAAATAATTAATAATAATATTAAGTTAGAGTAATAATACTTTTTTATAAAATAAATATAAGAAAAATTAGCAATCCATAATATTATTAAATAACTAAATATTAGCACACATATTTGTCAAAGAAAAGTAAAATTATATTTTGTTTAATTTGATAAAAATGGAAAATAATTTTTAATTAAAAAATAAATAAATTACTAAAATCAACATATTAGGTATGAAGATTATATAAATAAAATAAATTATGCGTATATTATTAATTAAATTATATAATTTACATATAATTATATTACTATATTTTAATTAATTGGTTTATTCGGTTTGATCAGTTTATATACCAAACATTTTCCATATGCCGCAACTTCTTAAAAATAATATTTATTCGGTATATTCGGTATTATCAAATCCAAATCACTTTCTCTATTTTGGTTTGGTTCAGTTTTAGTTGGTTTGCTTTTACTGGATTGAACACCCCTAATCGCAATATATATAATTAATGATGTAAAACAAATACAAAAATACATGAATTAAAAATTTAAAATGATGGATCTTTTTTTTGAAACACCTTTTTTAAACACCTTATTTAAATGATAGATCAAATAAAACATTACACATGTAAAAGGTTATGACTTATGTTTTAATGGTTGTATTGTGTTTGTGTCTAAAGTATATTATAAGTGACTTACCCTGTATTGTTCGAAATCATAACACATGATTCAATTATTTAAAAGAAACAAAAGTTTAACTTCTTCTTTTAAGTTACTATATATTGTTGATTATGAATCTTATATATCATCAACGTTAGACCAGGAATTATTTATGTGACAGCCTAGCTAAAGAATCAGGACATAATAAGCTCAAATTAGTTTGATAATTTTATGTTATAGTTTCTTTTACGATAGGTTTAGAGTTTAATAATAACTGCAGGACTACAATTTTATGAAAAAAGGTTAATAGCTATGTTGGTAGTGGACTAATTAATTGTCCAAGAACGTGGGAGCACTAGATCCCTCGCGTAAAGAATCTAAAAACTAATTGATAAATCAAAATAATTGTTTTGTTTAATGTTGTTGAAAAGGGGGAATTAAATATATTGTTAGGATTGGGTTATGCAAATACAAAATAATGTAAATACTAAATAATATTTTAGGAAAATGTCAATTTTAAAATATCACACATGAAAGAAGTCATTACTTCTGTTTTAATAGTATTGATAAATAGAAAAATGTAAAACTATATACCCCTCTTATAATAACTTCTAATCACACTTTTGATCAAGCAAACTAGAGCTTCAAAATCTCCTCTGAGGTACTGACTAATATTGAAACAAACGAATACATCAAATTCAGACACAAAAGCAATAACATGTCGTGTCTTTTTACCTTCCCCAAAGCAACTTCAGGTCTTTTCCCACTGGTTCCAAGAAATTAAGATCAACTTCAACAGCCACAGCTATACTGAGATCAAACAAACGTGATGAACCAACTGCTACACAATCCAAACCTCATAAACGCAAAAACCTTTCCTTTACTCTAACCATACAACCATCGTCAGTCTTTACAAAGACTCCAATCAAGCTTGGCCCACGGCGATATCTATCAGAGCCAGCAAAAATCAACTTCAATGTTATACAACAGTGTTTTATTAAATTCTTTTTTCAATTTTCAACATACTATATATATATATATATATATATATATTTGTTATATATGTGTCTTCATATAATGTTATACAAGATCCTATTAGTGCATTTTGTATGATATAATATAACTGTGTTTTTATTTTAATTATAGCATCATATATGAAAAAGATTCTATAGATAATGAGATGATAAGACTTTTAAGAATTAGATCAAACAAAGATTAGAAAGGTGAATGCAAAAAGGAGAAATATAAAAAATGAGTGAACAAAAACAAAAGGAAGCTGACGATATCAAACTTCTATGACAGATTTATATTTGATTTACTTGGTTGACAATCCACCAAAAATTTTAGTTATTCATAAAAGTTTTTAGATATGTTTAAAATAAGTTTAACCTAACTTTATGGACGTGTTGGACTAAGTCTCCTATCCTCCAAATATAGCAAATAAAGAATGTATAAATATTTGTATTTCTTTGAACAATGACATAAATCAATTATTGGATTGTGCTAGTTGCATTATGTCTTCTAAGAGGGAAGTGATATTAGAATGAGAAGAGCCTCCTTCTTCCACAGCCTTGTGAGCTAACACTCCAAGCTCTTTGGCTCTTCTTCTTCTCTCCTTAGCATCATCACTCTCACCCATTAACTCTTCAACTGCCTTCTTCACTCCTTCTTTGTCCACCAACACTCCTATCTTCTCCTCCTCTCCCCATTTCATAGGCTGCTCAACCCCGGCTTTCACCCCGGCTTTTAGTACCTGCACAACTAGTTTCTCATTGCAGAATTGGTCTGCAAATAGAGGCCATGTAAGGAGTGGTAGACCAGAGGTTATCCCCTCAAGAGTTGAGTTCCATCCGCAATGTGTCAAGAATCCTCCAACAGAAGGGTGTGAAAGGATAAGTACTTGAGGTGCCCATCCTTTTATGAGAAGCCCTCTCTCTTTCACCCTTTCTTCAAAGCCGCTCTCTAGGATCCACACAGCAAGCTCATTATACTTTTCCCAACCTCTTATGACCCAAATGAAAGGTCTTTCAGATTCTTCTAGGCCTAGGCCAAGCTCCTTGAGCTGAGACAAAGGAAGATTGCAAATACTTCCAAGACAAACATATAACACCGATCCTTCTTCTTTAGCATCAAGCCATTTAAAACATTCATCTTGACCAATGACCGCCTTGTTTCCCCTCTCAGCTTTATCTTCTCCTATCTTGTTGCACAAGGAAACAGGTCCAATGGACCATGCTTTACCTGACCTTGCCTCCTTGTAGTCTTTGACATAAGCAGGCTCCAGCTCTTGAAATGTGTTGACTACCACTCCATAGGATGTCTTATCAGCTTCTTTGATTTCATCCAAGAACTCCTTCCACTCTCCAGGAACATATGTTTCCACAGGAACCTGAGGTCTTGTGAATTCAACTTTATCAGGAAAATAAGGAACGGTGAAGTACTCTTTGTCAGACTCCAAACTCTCCAAGATCTCAAGATTTTCGCGTAAGACATGCATACACAGAAGACAAAAGCAACACATGCCGTGGAAGAGGATCTTTGGTATATTGAACGTCTTGGCGAGTTTGCTTGTATAAAACAAACACATGTCAGAGATTAAGCAACTTGGTGGAGGACTCATCTCTTCCATGAGCTTCTGAACCGGTTCTTCGAGCATGTTAACCGCTTTGAAGAAAGGTATCATCAGCTCCATGGAGTCGAGCATGTCGATATTCTCTTTTCCCTCTGGCATGCCAGCTTCTTGAGATGGAAACTTCACATGGACTACCTTGATGGGCAAGCCAGACTCAATGGCACGGCTTAGAACGTTCTTGAACCTCCCTGCATTGTAAGGCGTTGTGACAATGGTTATGATCACACCGCGCTGAGCCAAGAGCCTTGCGATATCGACCATTGGAATCATGTGGCCTTGAGCCATGAAAGGGAAGAGAACAAAGTGAAGACGAGGATAAGATTTTTGAACTGTTTTGGAACCCATGCTGATGAATCAGGTAAAAGAGCTTTAAAGTTTTGTTTTGATTCTTGATTATATTTTGTGAGAGCTTATATAGAAACAAAGATGCGTGGAGAGCAAAAAGAAACTTAACTGTAGACGTAAGAGATGACGTAAAACAGATTTTACTTGCCAAACACATCCGATAGAGTCCACAGATTGATGTTACTACAAGACATTCTTAGCCAATCCATAGTTTGTCTGTTTGTGACCCTATCTTGCATCCTCTACAAAAGCAACAACTTGGAGGCTCGCTAGCCACATCTACTGCAACTTTTATGAATTGCTGCAATAAAGGCAGTGCACTTAGTGATATTGAATTTGTGTTTGAAACTTTAAAGATAGATTAAACTCTAATATAAAGCAGTAGAGGAAGATAAATACAACTTTGGACTCTTTTCAAGACAGCTATATGTACCAAGAAGCCTCAAAAATCACAATCAACAAAAGAGGAGCAGAGGTCCAGAAGCATACAACACTTTTCGTGTGAATGCTTCTTTCCTGAGTTCGGTAATTTAGATTACCACACTAGTCACAGTTTCCTTCTAAGATAAAAAAAAAAACATAAAACACTTTACGACTCCAGAACTTTTTGGCAGGAACCGTTTTGAAGCTCTTTGATAGAGGAATAGCAAAAAGAGTATCTAATAAAGCTTGAAGAATATTGTAAGAAACTTTAAGAATATTATTCTTAAAAACAGTAATTCAAACCAATGATTTGATAGCATATAGCTTTTTTTCTGTAACAATATCCAAAGGAGATAATCCTCTATACACACACCATATTCAGCTTTGCTCAGATCATATATCTTTATCTGCCTGTAATACGTTCCGCAATTCCAAAACTCTAGCCGTAGAAGAACCTTGACAAGTACATAACCAGCTGTGCTTAACGGTCGATGAAGGACTTATTCATCAGGTCCACAGCATTATCCATGAACTGCAGTATCAGAGGTACAACAGAGAGAATCAAATTGTTAAATCACACCCAAAACTGAGAGAAAACATGAAGGATAATCTTAAAGTCTTACAAAAAAATAATATAAGTACAACGTGCTTATGTAACTAATGCGTTCATGCTATGCTCTGAGCACATTTCATTACTACTTACGATAAAGAAACTTAGACCAGAAACAGTCTCAGGGTTTGACTCACAGTCACACTAAGCCCCACCTGTTAAACCCCATGGATAGTTTAGGCTTTGCCCAAAGAAACAAGCTAACCCAAAATAAAGATGCCAACTATGATCTTGATATAGAATTCAGACACTAGCCTCATGCAAACAAGAGACTTAAGATGTCCTCTAAGGTATTGACTAATAGTGGAACAAGTGAATTACATCAAATTCAGACACAAAAGCAATAACATGTCGTGTCTATTTTACCTTCCCAAGCATCTTCAGCTCTTTCCCCACAGGTTCCAAGAACTTAAGATCAACTTCAACAGGCCACACCTATACAGAGATCAAACAAACTGTTACACAAATCGAAACCTCATAAACGCAAAAAAAAAAAAGACATTTCCTTTACTCTATAAAGCAAAGTAGTCCTCAAGAGTGTAACCTTAACACCAAGAAGACGAAGAGGCGTGACTTGACCAGGAACAACGCATTCAGGTCCTGCAGATTCAAGCACTGCTTCCATCGCCAAACCACCTCCCACTGGATTCGGATGCTGCAGAGAAGAATCAAGCAATCAAAACGCAACTGAGTCTCCAAATCTGTTAACAATCAATCAAAAAGGCAAAACCTTCATGACGGCAATGGCGTAATCGGTCTCTGGGCTCTGAGAGATGGAAAGAACCGGTGAGCGGCTGATTCGAGGGACTGGCTTTACTGAGGAGACACGCCACGGTGCGTCCTCGGCGAGTGTTGCTCCTCCTCCTTTCTTCGCCATTTTTTCACCTAAAACGATTATCTTCTTTCTGGATAGGATTAGAAAGAAAGGTTTATGTGATTACGAAAGTGAGAGAAGCTTTGTGGTCAGCTTTGGGATTGTGTTCGTGTGCTTGTTAAAAGAGATACTCTATTTTTTCGGTTTCTCCTTCAACTATAGACCCCTTGTTAAGCATTTAATTACCGCACTGCCACTCTCGTTATTGGGCTTAAACTCGGCCCATTTAATAGAAGAGAAGAAGGCAAGGCCTGTCAGCCCTATACAAATACAAATACAACTTGAACCATTAGCTTAGCCTCTTCTCTCTACCAAACCACTCTCATTTACTTAACTTACAATCAAACTCGAACCATATATATATATACTAAAGCGTTAACGTCATATACTCTTGCTGTGTGTCTGAGATGAGCTGATGTTTCTCAATTCTGAATATTTCACTCCCAAACCATCAAAGTACACCTCACTTGTTTCTCAGGACCTTGTCTTCTTACTTGATCATCACTTATTTAACCTCCAAATTATCAGTCTTCCAATTTCAGACTGTTAATCACATTGATTCATGGAATTTAAAATGATAAGGAAGGTCTTGCTGTGAGTTTGAATGGTGTGATTGGATTGAGTCACCGAGAAGAACAGGCAAGTGCAATGTGATGGAAGATTTGTGGCCGTCCTTTTCCTGATAAAACTCAACAGAGTTTGTGACTAGAAGTTTAAGTGCCGTAAAACATTTAATTACCACTCAAGAGGTTGTTCAAGCTCTGCTCTTAAACGAGTAATCAATGCATCTTCCTTGCTTTGAGTCGAGGATCTCCCGACAGAATCAGATTGCAAAATTAACAAGTCATCTCACAAATATGAGAAAACCATGCACAAACCTGAATGTTGAAATCCTTTAAGGTTCTTATAATATCATAGAGAGGGCCTTTCTGATCTTGACAAGTGATTTAAACGTGTGTAAGAACCGACCAAGCCAAGTTAAAGAATCCCGTTACACAAACTGAAGTAAGTCATCATCAATCAATGCATAGTCAAAACTCGATATCACAAGATTCAAGCTAGAGAAGAAACACAAACAAGATTCCAAAGAGATTAAAAAAAAAAGATCCAATGTCCGATGAGCGAGCTTTCAATGATGTTCTAAACTCTACAAAAGCTCATTTACATACTAAACCTCTCAAGTCTCAACGTTCGCTCTGTTTCCGGCAAGGATGATGGAGATCTCGAGTCCGCGACTGAAGGCCTGGTTGAAGAGGAGACGAGACTGGAAAGTCGAGATGAACGGGAACCAGGAGAGGAGAGCAATGGGAGCAAAGATGAGCATCCCCATCGCAGCATCATAAATACGTCCAAACTCGCGGACTGTTTCCCACAACCCAAACAGCTTGATCAATCGCTTCCATGTGATGGCTAATGACAGTATTGCCCAACCTGTCGGGATGAAGCCGAGTACACATGCAAACATGTCTGGAATGGATAGATCTGTCAACGCAATGGCTAAAGCGATGAGGGCGATAAATGTGAGAGAAACCACTCCCTGAAGGAAACGCAGAGCCAGCAGAATGTTGCTCGACTTCCTGGGGCTATACCAGAATAGCTGAAGTGACAAAGAGACAATGATACAAATGTTAGCGGATGAGTTGGAAAATAAAACATCAAATCTGGAGATGAAATTTTTTAGCACATACCTTAAACAGAAGCACAACTGCAACCAGCACTATCCATGAGTAGCCATATATCTGCAAAGCAAAAAACAAAATTAACTTTCTTGCACTCATAGTAAGGTATGCATAACAATTTTCAAATATTCGATTAAGGTGAATTAAATACAAGCGAATCAAAAGTTAGCTTTACCGCAAGTGAGGTGTCTTTCCCAGTGAGATTGAGCTTGTACACGACGCCATACTGAAACATGAAGAACCTCAAGCTCAAAATGGTCTCCAGAATCCGTCCTCTTAATGTTTGGATATGCATCTGTGAAGGAACCCATGATATTTACAGAAACTAAGTGAGGTATAGAGTACAATAGCAAATACACTAAAGAAGAAAAAATATTGAACAAACCTGTTCTTCCTCCCACCACGACTCCCAACTGAGCTCTCCCTTTACTCCTACTCCACCTTTGTACATCAGCCAACTGACCCAGTTATCGAAATCCTCGACGGTCCTAAATCAAGCAGGTGAAATTAAATGTCAATATTGAACACAATTTAAGATGTGGCACCACAGGTAATCAAGTGAATAGAATGAAGACCAAACAATAGGAACTTTACTTACTTTTGCCATTCGAATCCAGATGGATTGAAGATGTACGGTGCAAACAGCCAGGAGATTACCAGGAACCAACTACTGATAGTAAGCAGAACGAACGAGACAGCACCTCCATCCGTATACCCGTAGGCAATGTAGACAATAAGCAATAAAGCTACTTCAAAACTGCACAGAGAAAGAGGTTAACATCAGCCAGTTCACATGGTATCTGATATTGAACTTTGGAAGCTCTTATTACAATTGTGAACATCAAGAGCAGAGCATGGCAGAGGACTTACGCTTTTACAAAATGACTTCTGGAATAGAGTCTGTAGTTATCCGCAAACTTGATGTGCTGAACCACGAAGCCTCTGCCAGTAGCTCGATACTGTTGATAAAACAAAAAAAAATGAACACGCGTTTGGAAAAGTTTACAAGCAGAAAGAAGGTAAATGTTTATTTTCATGTATACAAGGAAAAATACCTTTGCACCACCGTGAAGGATAGTACGTCCAAAGTAATGAGTCCTTGTCCCAAGTGAAAATGTGAAAAAGACCGAGCACAGCTGAAATTGCATCGTAATAAAGCTGAAAATAGCCTGTGAAATGAAAAACATTACGTTTCATGAGACTTCAGTTGAAGAGCACGCATTCTGAAAGTTATTTCTATTTTGTAAGCAAAACAAAACATAGAGAATTGGTCGACCAACCTTCAGCAACCCAAGTTCAAGTATGAAACCCATAACCATAGGAACCGCAGTAAAGACTCCAATCTGGACCAAAAACTGTGCATTGAGCGCAGCATCCAGTGCAGTGTTACCAGAGAGTTTGGCTACTCTTGAGATTGCACGATCAGAACCCGAAAAGGCCTGAAAAGACCAAAAAGTATATCATCTAGTATGTCAAAAGCTTCATGACTATAAGAAGTGACTTAACAAATCAAAGAAACACACAAAAGTGAAATCAGTGCACAGATGCTTTCAATTCTCAAAAGGTGGTAGGCCAAGTACTATGGAGTACCACACATGTACTAAAGCTTACTACATAGACCAGTACGCTCTATAGAGAACAACAAACAAAAATAACAGTATCGATACTGAAAATTGCAGTAAACAAAATTGTATTAAGAGATTAAGCATTCGCCACTCTCCACATTGGAGAGAGCAATTACTACTCTCATTTCATAATGAAGAACAATGAAGGAAAAGGCTCTATGACATACCAGATACACTCTTCCGTAGAGAAACACGTACACAGTAAGGACGGTCATCTGCATCAAAGAGAAAGGTTTTACTACATGATAATGAAAAGGTTTTACTACATGATAATGAAGGAAACAGAAGTATAGAACACTAGAGAAGGAAAGTACCATTGTGCAGACATAGAACCCAACCGTTGTGAAGTAGAACGACATCATCCTAAAGAAATCAAACAGCTGCCCAATCCTGTAGACATCCCGACTAAGAACTTGTTCTCCATTTCCACCCGCTACCTTCCCTTCAAATAGGGCAATCTGGTTGAGTCCTACATCTCTTCCTTTACCAACCTACATGAAAGAAGATGTATATAGATCAGGTTTTCAGATCGACGGGAGATACTAGTCAAGTAAAAACATATTAAATGTAAAAAGTCGTTGACCTGAATGTACTCATGGTGGGTGATATTTCCCTGCCTTAGTGTCGAGTTAAATCCTACGAAATATTACAGAGTTCAGCTCAGTCAGAAATGGTAACACCGAGTGTATTACAAACAATTTGCACACACCATAAAAATATTACAGTAAAGACTCAAAATTTATGTAATGAATAAACCTATAACTACGCATACCAGCATATATATCTTCACTGATATTAATAACACGGGATGCTTTGCTGATCCCACCGCGAGTTATATGAAATACTCTATCGAACACATCTGGATGCCCATAGTGCATTCGAACTCTGCAAGATTAGTTTTGCACAGATTAAAACTAAGCTGTCACTAAAAAGTGGAATAGATTGAATTAAAACAATCCAATAAACCGGAAACAAGTAATAAAATCACGATAAAACCGGAATCAAGTAATGGAAACAGATGAGGAGAATGCTAAAACATGTACAAGCTCCACAACAAAAGATTTAAAATGAAATATGTTCCTATTGGGTAAGTTAAAAGTCTGAAGCGAGTATACTCACTTAAGTGGATATGCTAAGACTCGTTGACCCAGAGTCACAAAACTGGTTTCTTGATTGGACATAAACCACGCCAATGATGAAACACTGCAATATCAATTTAACATCAGTGTAAAGGAGATAAACAATAAAATATTGAACATAACAACTAATTTATCAAGGAGACGACTCCAAACCTTCCCGTGAAAACATGCTCTCTAACGCCCAAAATGGTAGGACGTCGAATTCCATGTTTTCCATGAAACTCTTCAAGTAGATTTCTCATTTTGATTGCCTCCTCGAGATAATTGTCCTGAAGACAAAAATAGGAATATAGTGGATCAGCGAAAAGTGCTACAATATGAACGACGCCAGCATATTGCTGCTACTTAATTTTACCAATCCTTGTTATATGGGAGAAGAAAAGTGACAATTGGCCACGTAATGATGGCCAAAAGCGGAACTTAGGAATCTAAGACAATTAATATCCTAGCATGTATGACAGGTTTAGCTTAATTCCAATACGACTCTCTCACTCAAACACACAACTTTTACAACGCTAAATTTTAATGCAATGACAGAAAATGATGAATAACCTGATTCATATCTATGGTCTGAATGGCTTCTCCACGAGTGAAAACGATCGCATGATTTTGATTCTCAGGCTTTCCTTCCCCAAGTTTAGGATCTCCGGGAAGTTTAATTGAATAAATTTCCTGTAGAAAAAGTGAGACTTATTGTATGCTGTATATAATTACCCAGATCAGAAAAATAAGCACTATTTATTGGACCAAAACCATCTTTCCAAATTAACCACTGCAAGCCTCGACAGAAATATCATGTACCTGATCTTTTCCGTGAATGTCAGCTTTTACTAACTTAGAATAGAATTCCTTTTTCCCTTCAACACCAACATCCTCTGAGTGTATGAAGGCGACTCGAAGTGCCTCAAATCTAGTTGCGACAGTAAATATGGATTAATAGAATTTCTGTAAGATGATATCACTAAAAGATGTTCCATTAAAGACTGAATATAAAGATAGCACCTGTATCAAACTCATATTCACTCATACATATGAAAAAAAAAAAATGATTGCAGGTAAAATAGAAAATCTGCAAGGTTCCAGGTCAATCTAGTATCTCGGCAACCAAAGAACAATCAACAGAAAATGGGACGAACTGAAATACTATTTAGCCGTTCTATAAGATATTGAACTTTATGACAAAAAGAATGATTATAGCCTCAAAATTTATAAACAAATACAAATGATTGGCGGGAAAAAAATAATGCATACCTTTGCAACAAAAGTGCGATATCAGTAGCCTCTGGTTTCTTTTGCTGTTTCTGTTGCCCATAAATTTGACATGACACAACATATGTAAATTTCAGGTCTGCTTGAGCTCGCGCTTCAGGTGATGCTTCAAACCCTCGTGGCATGTTGGTCAGAGAAACATCATCCACTGTAGCCAAAAAAAATTGCTGTTACAGAACACGCCTTTCCCATGAAGGTAATACTGCAACAAAAGTTAGAAACCAAGTACCTCCCAAGCCTCGTCTTTCTAAGAAACTCTGGAGCATCAACGCCCTTCGGTAATACATCATTCCTCGCACTTTAGGTCCAGAAAAACAAATTTGAATCAGGCATTCAAGCGTGAAAACCAAATTTTCACATTAAAACCCAAACGTAATGAACGTAATTCTTTCTATTTACGAAACTATATTAGGAGTGATGATTAGCATAGATAGTATCTAACCTGTCCTTGCTAAAGTCTGGCCTCGAAAAGATACCCAAAACCGAAGCTCCAAAGCATCAGTTGCACTTTCTTGAAGATCTACATCCCCTGTTGAGTCAGACCTACCAATCCTCTCCAAGAAATTCTCCCATTCATCTATATCCAAAAACAAGAGATCTCAGCTAAAGACTATGGACTAAGAAACGACCTCACACGCCCAGAGGTAGTATCTATTTACCAGGAAATATCTTCTGAAGATAAAAGAGAGTAGATATCCCATCTTCATTCTCGCTTCGCAATTCTGAGGAACTATAGATAACTGTCTCACTGTAGTATGGGGTGAAGACACTGTTCACAGAAACAATTTAAGAAAGCTATATTAATCTATTGGAAACAAAACAAAATAGGTTAAAATATAAGGCAAGTGCTACCATACATACCTAAACGGTACCATTTCAGCAACGGGCCTTGCTTGGGGCATATCCATAAATAAAGAATTTGTAAAAAACTCCAATCTTCTCCTCGCTTCAAGATTTTTTGGGACATTAGCAGCAGCATCCTTCACAGTAAGAAGGAGGTGTAGCCGCTTGACCTGCTCTATCTGCAAATATACAAAATAATATTATTGCATAAGACCACAAAATCAGTATTTGGAATAAATTTCCGTCTTGCTTCTTCTCGAGGGGCTTACAATTTCTGGATCTCTAGGCCACTCAATCGTAGAAAAGAGACTCCCCTCGTTTCTAGCCCGTGCTAGAATATTCCATGTATCGAGCTGATCTCTGGATGCATACATAAGTGAAACCGTAAGATATTTTCTTCAGGACGGTTTCCAATACAGGTTGATATTTGTGTGAGCAAGTAATCGTTCCAATATACCTCAAATTCTCTGCAAGAAGGTCATGCGTGACCACCTCGTAAAAATCAAACATAGCTTTTGCCGCACCTTTTGCAAGATCTGGAGTTTCGTTTCGAATCTGGGACAAGTCATTTATTCATAGAGAATGTTCAGCAACCAAAGCAAACACGAGGTGAAACAACTGAAATTCTAACAACCAATAGTATATATACATGTCCAGTTACAATTTGAGTACGATTTTAAAATATCAGATGTAAACACACTTCTACTAAAAACATATATCCGGTAGTACTTATTGACACAATTAGGTACTTAAGCTACCTAAAATCCATGATAGAAGGAAAGATATAATTTAAGAGAAGCTTGTTTCGATCCAATAAGAACTGAAAAAGGGAAGTCAGAGACCTACTAAATAGACTAAGAAAATTAAACAGCTTACAATTTTTGTAAGAAAGATCATAACTCTTTAAGGAAAAGAAAGAAGTCTTGTTGGATACAAACAAAAACAGAGATGAGAAAGGTAAAGAAAGAGTGTCTAAGAGTGCCCAGGTTCTAGTAGGATCAACAGGGAAGAGATGATTCAATTTGGTACATCTAAGCAGCAAGAGATGATTCAATTTGCAAGGATATATCTAGGAATTTCTGAAAACAGCATTATCTCACAGAAATTAGAACGTTTGGCATAACTGGCTTAGTACATCCAATATGTTTAAACTTTCAAACAAAAGAGCACTAGTCACAGAATTAAGCCAGAGAAGCGTACCAAAAGCCCAGTTAATGCCGTAAATCTGGAAACGACCAACTGAAGCTTTTTAAGATTCAGAGTTATAGCAAGGGAACCCTCCTGTATACTGTTGCTAATCTCCATAAAAACTCTTTCCACCCTATTACCAGTGTGAAAACGAGGCATAAATTGAAGTGTCACAAGTATAATTCCAAAAACATCGATCTGTGGTTAGCAAAATATGAAATTCGCATGTAGAACAAACGTTGAAAATACACAAAATGAAAGACTGTACCAACGTCGCCCTACACCATCAACCATGGAATTCAATATGTTTTGAACGCTGTAATAGCACTCCTGAACAGCATACGCCATGTATTCATCGTCGCATATTTGTCTCCAAAGTACACCCTGCGTTTCTGTGCACTCCATGGCTAAATCAATGGCTACCAAAATCTGAGAAAAAAACAGAAGGAATTCAGAATAATTCACACAGGAGAGAACAATATCACACCTGATGAAATTTAAAACAAACTGACCTTACTGCAGAGAAGAAACAAGGGCCACTGGACTAGTCCAAGACTTCCCGTGTTACTGGGTATAGAAAGCAAATCCATCTCCCTATAATCACGGTACTCAAAAGTAAAAGTTAGAGACCTTGCAGAAAATGGCAAATAAACGAAAGAATAGGAAAGCAAGAAATATGTATTAACCTGTTGCTTATATAATCTTCCTCTCTTAAGCTTTTTATTATCTCATTCCAAAAAGGGGAAAACATTGCAGCATATGCCTTGTTCATGTCTTGACCATCCTGCAAAAACAGTCGGAATATATCATTACCCTGAAAAAAGAAGTTATAGACTGGTAATCAACATATAAAAATTCCACTACATAAAGGAAGCAATAGACAGAGAAACAGTAAGATAACAGTCAGCGCTATGCACAACTACCAATGAAGTATAAAAAAGGGGAGGGGTACATTTACGAAAAAGTATTAGGAGAGAACGAAACAGTAGGCAAATAAATTTCCAGATACAATCACAAGCATCACCTACTTTATTTTTCCTATTAAGTATAGAGTAAAAAGCATAAGATAGGAAGGAAAGTTCAGTGCAGCCAAAACAGTTAGTTTAAACATCTACTTTTTGCGAACACATTATCAGTTCTCACTGTCAACAGATACAAAGCCCAAAAACTCAATAGAAGATCGCTGAGCCAATTTTGGACAAAGAACTAACAATGGAAGGCCTGCAAGAATAGTTCTTAAAACACCAAGTGATGAGACAAATAGTTAAACTTATTACTAACCTGAGAAGCATGTTGGCCGAACGATACTCTGAAATATAAAATTACAACAGAGTTTAGACCTTGAAGTGAGCCCAACAGACAAAACATTGCATAAACTAGTAATCATAAAAATTATGTTTTTGTGTCAAGGAAATTGTAAACTAGTAATCATAATAGATCCAAATTATAACCTTTTTACAACAGGAGAGACAAGGTTCTTGGCAAAAGCTTCTGGAAAACTCTCAAAACGCTTATGAACCATCTCAATGGAGCGTATCTAAAATAGACAAACTGAACATGTTTAGTCAAGGGACCAAGAATTTGAAGAGTAACACATTTCTTGAAAGAATAGTAAACATTCCAGTAGACTAGTATTCAACAGTACCTCGCCTAGACGAGCTTTTGCTCCCATCACACCACCAATGATAGCAGACAAGAGTGTGTACCATATATGAATATCCATAAGATATATCTGGACATTAGTATTCCACAATTAGTTACCTTCAGCCCGCAAGTTTATTAAAAATAACTGACGAAAGAAAACCAGGCTTCAAAGAAAAAGGTAACAACGAGATCTTAGACCATCAAAACCTCTGAAATTGTGAGGAACAGTAAGGTAAATACTCACACACACAACTGGAGCCCACAAGCTAACAATGGTCAGCGCATGATCGTTACCTGCCAATTTTATAATGCGCAGAACCATAGATGTCAGCAACATTTTGAAAGACGGCACAAACGGCATTCAACAACAGGTTCTAGTTAGTACTATAGTTGATCATATACAAAACTAATATTCTTCGTTGAGGTTCCACAGGCTCGTGTAGCCAATGAAGCAGGCCAAATAGGAGTTAAGTGCATGGCTACCTTACCAGGTTACTAAGTTGTATGTTAAGGTTTCTGGTCACATCATATTTATATTAAGCCAAGTAACAGCCAGCAAATAATTTTGATTGAGTACATGTGTACAGGCACTTACTTTTTGAGACAATATCATGCCATGAATATTCAAACGAAGGAAGATCAATGATCGTCTTGGTGGGTTTAACAAGTGGTTTGATCTGCAACATGAAGAAGGTTTAACCGTCAGTGCATTATCATACATGCGCTTAGTTAAATATGTACAGTAGCAAAGATATATAGCTGTAGAAACATCCTTGCCTGGAGAAAGTATGCAAACGTGAATTTGGAGGCCAGGACAATCAACCAAAACGCCACATACCTGAATAATACAGGAAAAAGTTTGAATAAACCGAAATCTGGAACCGTGCGTGTAAATACGAAATTTTTCTAAGAGTCCAAATCAGTTGTAACCATCTAAAAGCCACTAAATCATTATGTGCGAACTCACGAATTACATCAGGTGAAACTGGTACACAGACATTCAGGATATCTACTCTCAACAGCCAACTCCCCTACTAACTAATCATATATGCCAATTGTTTATTCGAGTTCCAAAACTTATTTTAAATGAAGCAAATGTATTTCAACTAGCCAATGAGTACCGAATTCTTTTTGGTAATTATCTATAGTTTGAAAAGGTAGGTATTCAAAACCTGCAATAATCGCTCATGTTCTCAAAGAGGCCACGGCCAACGAAGTAACGTTCCTGAAAGAGAGAACAAACATCAACAATGTGCTTCATTATGCTACTTTTTATGATATCTGAAGTCTTACTGAATGAATACCTGATATATCCACTTGAAAAACTGGAAGAAAGATTGATCTGACATTTCTGACAGAGCATGGCATGCTGGAAGCTTGACTAAAAGTCCAAAGATGAGGCGAACAGCGGCATAACTACCCAATACAAGAACGTATAAGCGGTAGAAGAACTCATCTGAGCTTCGTTTATTTCTTTCCTGCAGAACTTGCCTGCAATAATTTTCTCACAATAGTTTAGCTGCTCTGCATACAAATTTTATCAAGAAGAGATACCTCGAAGTAGACAGATTGGATACGTACACATAAACATATACCACAAATACTGAGCCCAAGCCCCACCAGAAAAACTTAATAAACACCCTGGATATAGCCATTCCTCTTGCCATGCTGTAGGCGCCATACATAAGTACAACATCAAGAAAACCTGCATAGATCACAAAGAAGTAATGCTTAAAAACAAGGTACAGTAGAACTTTACAATCTGATTCTGAGTTTTCTGATGGTAACAGAGTCATTCAGAGAAACTTACTTTCAATGAAGTTCATTATAGCATATGTAGCCCCAGCACTGAGCAAGATTTTGAAAGTATCTTTATCGAGATGCTCTTTCCTGAAGGCTATAATCGCCAAAGCCTGAAGAAAGGTAAAATAACAATAATAATTAAAGTCGAATTATCAAATTAAGCAGAATACTGTTCGTAATTGCCACACCAACCTGGAACATTATAACCATGAAGATCCAAAGTCGGTGAAAACTTCTGAAAAGGTGAAGGTATGTCCGATGCTCAACAAAGCTGCTTTTACCAGTCTAACATTGAATTTCAGAAAAATGGATGTCAAAAGATTTTGTAGACACATGGAAATGAAAGAAGAAGATAGAAGAAGAAGCTGAGACATCTTTGGTATTGAAAATGAAAATGACTCTTGACAAGTATATGCAGTGGTTTATAATTAAAATGGTTGGAAACTAATTCTCATTGGAGAAATTTCCTATGTAGACATAGAAGAGAAAAATAACTCTTAAGCAGAGCAGAACTCATAAAAAATGAAGCCGCATGAACAAGACTCACCCTTTTCCGCCCTTTGGGCCCAGTTAGAAATTTTGACTCTGTTTTCATAGGCCAGCTTAACTCAAAGCAACCAGGCGTCCTGAATATAACAACACAGTTAGTGGATACTCCTCGAGATGCGACTATGCTCACAAATGTAAAAATATTAGCGAACAACAAACCAAAAGTATTCATTGAAGTCATCATAATTCCGCCATTCAGAATGCGCAGCTTTCCCATTGTTGTTTCGAAGAGTTTCCTACATGAATATCAATTCCAAAACCAAGTTAAGATCTTGCACGACCATGTAGCATATCCATTAAAACACACCCTTAAATCCACCTTTCAAGTTTCAAAGATAGCATGTTACGAATTCCTCAGAAACATAGAAATAAGATCTAAACTTAAAAACGAAGTAGGGATGTGCTGTCAAACACAGAACCAGAAACACTTGGATACTATGTCAAGAACCTGATTAGTTCTGCTAGGAGATGCTACAATAAGCATTATAAGTAATATGGAAGTTTAATACACAATCTTGGATACTAAACATACTGAACAATAACAACATACCAATAACTGAGTGAGAAACCGTCAAAAGAAAGCTAATTAAAAAAAAAAAAAGTTATGATGCACAGAAATGATTGTAATAGCAGGGACTCACCGCTGACATTGCTGCATATATAGGGGAGATAACTCGATCAAGAAATGATACAGAACCATTTTCAATTACGCAACTGTCAGCACGGACAGCTTCTCCGTGATCCAATTTTGCATCCAATTCCTTGGCCATCTAACAAACAAAAGCAACTGCGTGTGAAAAGATCTGTCGTTCCAGGATAAGGGTCCTTTCTAAATTAAATCATGTCAGGCTGGTTCTTTAAAAGAAACTAAGAGCCAGATGCAGAGGGAATCAAATGCTACAGCAGTGCTGACAAGTCTCTTCTTGGCTTGGTTGTGTGTGGTTTACAGGAGGAAAATACAACTATGAACAGCATAACAGCACTAACAAAAAAAATAAAAATATATATTCACTAAGCAACTGGAAAACAAAACATGNTCCTACATGAATATCAATTCCAAAACCAAGTTAAGATCTTGCACGACCATGTAGCATATCCATTAAAACACACCCTTAAATCCACCTTTCAAGTTTCAAAGATAGCATGTTACGAATTCCTCAGAAACATAGAAATAAGATCTAAACTTAAAAACGAAGTAGGGATGTGCTGTCAAACACAGAACCAGAAACACTTGGATACTATGTCAAGAACCTGATTAGTTCTGCTAGGAGATGCTACAATAAGCATTATAAGTAATATGGAAGTTTAATACACAATCTTGGATACTAAACATACTGAACAATAACAACATACCAATAACTGAGTGAGAAACCGTCAAAAGAAAGCTAATTAAAAAAAAAAAAAGTTATGATGCACAGAAATGATTGTAATAGCAGGGACTCACCGCTGACATTGCTGCATATATAGGGGAGATAACTCGATCAAGAAATGATACAGAACCATTTTCAATTACGCAACTGTCAGCACGGACAGCTTCTCCGTGATCCAATTTTGCATCCAATTCCTTGGCCATCTAACAAACAAAAGCAACTGCGTGTGAAAAGATCTGTCGTTCCAGGATAAGGGTCCTTTCTAAATTAAATCATGTCAGGCTGGTTCTTTAAAAGAAACTAAGAGCCAGATGCAGAGGGAATCAAATGCTACAGCAGTGCTGACAAGTCTCTTCTTGGCTTGGTTGTGTGTGGTTTACAGGAGGAAAATACAACTATGAACAGCATAACAGCACTAACAAAAAAAATAAAAATATATATTCACTAAGCAACTGGAAAACAAAACATGAGTATACTGATAGCGGAAAGTCGGTATGTAATTAACAGTAAGATGGTATCTTACATTGTGAAAAATATAGCAGATACACTCTGGAAGAAACCGGACATTAGCAGCTTCACCCCAGATTAGGAAGTACAACGAAACAAGAAACAGCTTCCTGTCCCGGTTAATGGCTTCTAACCTAATAGAGAAACTCAAATTTGATCAATTTACATAAATTAAGCCACCATTTTCATATCAGAACTAGACCAAAAAATTACTTGTTGTAAACAAGGCGTATCCTCAAATATTTGCACCACTTGATGTAGTTATCCAAAACCTTCAAGAAAACCTCATTGACTGCTTTCTCATCAATTTTCTACACATAAAGGTGACGATTTTAAGATGACAATCACTACACCAACGAGACAATCAGGACTGTTGTCAAAAGGAAGAACTCACTGGGTCATTGGGGCTGGGTAAACCGAGCTGAGATTGTGCATTTGAAAGTGTGAGAACCAGATGCTCCCTTTGGTTCCTTACATTATCTTTCTGAGATAATGTTCAATAAAAATAGTGTAAGTGAGAAGAATCAACAGCAATCAGGGGAAGATTTTGATACAATAATAACAGTGTACCTGAAACCCGAAGATGTACTCCAATAAATCAAACATGTCTGCATCACGTTGTCCGGAAATCTCATAATCATCAGGAAGCTTAGGGAAATGTTCAGTGTATCTAATCGCCTGAATCGCACCACGGACCTAAATAAAGACAAAAGAGTCTTTCATGAGCAAGAAAAACTTGGCAGGTAAAAAAATACTAACAAGAAAAATGAAAATAGTAGTTTTCATTCTTGTTTGACTCACTTCCGGGAAAACACTTATTGCATTGGTCATGGACTGCGCTTCTAGAGGGACAATATTGTAAGGAGTTAGTTCCGCAGACAAAGTTGCATCAGCTTTTTTAATTCGCCCAAGCTGAAAACATAAACAACTCAGTTAGCTCATATAAGATGACAACTTCCAATGACTGATACAGTGATATTAGGAAACACAATTATAACCATTCAGTAAGATCTTTCGAAAGGCATCACCAAAACAGGAAGCGTGAAGCAGATTAAATTTCTTTAGAATTACAAGAGAAGTACCTCCTCTCTGATAGACCTCCCAACACCATTTGGATCTGCATCTCTGCTTAGCACCTCTAACACTTCAACTAAGGCCCTCAATGTGGCAAAGACCTTCCTCATCTTCAAGATCCTATGAAAGAGGGAGAGAGAAGAAAAAAAGCACTGGTCAATCAAAAAGGACCCAAAGATTCCAAACACCGTCTCAAAATAAGAAAACCACAAAGGATTAAGTAAGCACATACTCCCCAACATTAGACGAAAAAGCAGTTCCTGATTCCCTCCATTTTTGCTCTTCCCTTTGGATATCATCCACTCTATGCCGTCTTTTATAAAGTTGGTAAAACTGCCATAGTCGTTCAATATCACGATCACGGTTTATCGAAGCGCCATCTCTCTTGGCAAGTTTTTGCTGCAAAATTAATTAAAACCCCTTCGATTCAGAACAAGTAAACACACCAATTGACATAACATAAGAAAAAATCCACGAAAGAATGATGTTTCCACCTCAAATCTCACATAAAATGGTAACCAGAGAGCAACAATCATACTTAAACCATAGATTAAGGATGCATTTAAACCAATTAATTGACAAACTAAAGTCAAGAAGATGAAAAATACCTTAATCACTGACATCAAACCAGTTTTGAATTGAAGAACACCTCTACCATCACTGTTAGGGTCCAAGTTCTGCGCCATAGAGTACGCTTGCTCACACACTGCATCACACAAAAGCAGAGTTTAATCAATTTGAAAACAATCACAATCACTTTCTTCTCACTCATTCAACAGCAAAACCCCTAACGCGTACTCAGTTCTCCTTAACAACGGTATACTTTCAAAATCAATGAATCCCACATAAAAAAACTTACGGATCCTCGCGACGTTAGGATCTTCGGCCTGAATCTCGTCAGCAGCTTGTAAGATGGCATCGATGTTCGTAGCTCGGCCAAGTGACGGCGGAACGGCTCCGGCGAGCCCGCTGTTGACGCGCTCATGGCCTTGGCCTGAATCTCGTAACTGCTCTCTTCTCAAGGTGGCTCGAACCAGCCTATCCCAATTACTGTAAACCCTAGCCATTCTCGATTCAAAATCAAAGCTCGGGCCCTAAACTGGCTGAGCCAGCATGGGGGTGAAAGCAGGAAGAAGGTGAACGAACGAACGGCTGGAGCACGAAAACCCGACCCGGGGTATGCGGTATTGTGTCGGATCTGTGAATAAACGAGTCGATGAAGATTCCTTCGTATAGTGGGTTTTCAGAAATAAAAGATGTAAAAGAAAAAAAAAACAAAACAAAAGTGGATTTGACAGAAGAAAAAGGTGGAGCCAAGGAAATTACGGTATTGACCCCACGTTTGAAAATATAACCGTCAGGGTCAAAACACTGATTGACTGACTACTAAACGCTGTCGTTTTCTCTTGGTGAAACCGCGTGCTTTGAGATATACATCTCAGGCAGGGCTATATGCTGACTTTTCGGCCCATGATTCATTGACAAGGTTAATAAGGCACAAGATATTTACAAAACCCAAAAAAAAAAAAGGAAACTGGAAAAAAAGTCTGTGGGCTTCGAACCGACCTAAAGATTATCAGCAACTACTATCTTTAGAAGATTACCTCTCAGGCTTAGCTATGGACTTATCGGCCCATTATTAAATACAAGATTCAAGGCCGTGATATTTAGAGAGAAAATATATAAAAATTGAAATTCCGACCTGCCCGAATCGAACCGGCGACCTAAAAATTACAGCTACAACTACAGTCTTCCGCTCTACCAACTGAGCTAAGGTCGGATTTAACATCCTCTGGCTTTTAATTATATATATCCATTATCTAAAAAATATATATTGATATTTGTGCTTTCTATGCTATAACTCATGCAAAACGGTTTAAAAATAATTGTAGAATAAGTCTCAAATATTAAATTACTAACTAGAGCGGGGCTGGTAATCTAACTAAATATTTTTTACACCATTATATAATCTATAAAAATTATAATAAAATGGTGACAAAAATACATCAATATATAACAAAAATTATTGTTATTACATAATTTCACTAATAGTAAAAGTAAAATGATTTATATAACTGTAAATGTAAATATCACGTGAATATTTGTTTTTAACCGATATCATTTTTATTTACCCGATATCGAAATGCTAGTAACCTTTCATTGGTCGGGTTTGATACGCGTTGGAAAGAATTATTTGCAACATTTGGATTCCCAGTAAAAAAAGAGAAACCACTTTTTCATTTTTTTAGAAATATACTTTTGTTTTCTATAAATAATATAATATATATTTATTTTTTCACGTATTATGTATTTTTTATTAGGACATTACGCATAATAATTAAAATATATTTTTTAGTTTATTTTTAGTTTATGTGTGTGTTTTTCATAAACTAACATATATATGCGAAAATAATATTTGAGATATTTTGATAGGTTTTTGGTCATAAATGATAACTATATTTAAATTTCCAAACCCGTCGTATAAGTAGTCTTTATTTTTAATTTCTCAACCCGATATATAAATATTCGTCATGCATTTTTAGTAAAATATTTATATTATACTTATTAAAATGAGTAATTTGTTAGAATGAGTAGTTGCATTTCTTGTATTTATATTATTATCAAATTAATTTTATTTTAACTTATTGACTTTAACATTTTATTTTATGTAGGATTTTTATTTTGTTTGAATTTTGTTTTCTTTTTTAGAACATTGTTATCTTGTCTAAATGTTTTCTTTACATATAAAACTTGAAGAATATTTTTTTGAAACTTTCTCTATTACAATTTTCTCATAATAAAAATCTTAGGTGTTTTTAATTTTTTTAATACAAATACTTAAATGTACATGTTATTACCAGATATAATATTTCAAATCCTTACTAAAGAAAATAATGTAAGGTAAAATTCAATTGAACATATGTAATATCATACATAATTCAAAAATAACTGCCTAATAGCATTTTAGTTATATATATCTAAAAAAATATCGTCAATTAAATAGATTAGTCAAATTGGTTATTTGAAAATTTTAATTAGGTACAAATTAGAATTATCAAGTAAAATGAATATTTTTAAATATGTTCTCATTATTAAGTTTTTATTCACAAATACCACATATCTTTAAAAAAATTTAAATATTGTTAATTGATTTCATTAATAATAAAATTTTAAAAAATGTAATAAACATTATTTAATAGAAGATAATACCCACGAATTTATGGAAATGATTTTTCTACTTTACATATTAAGGTTTATAGTACTCCCTCCGTTTCATAATAGATGATGTTTTGAAGAGTTATTGATGTTTCAAAATACATGATGTATGATATTTTTTAATTAGTTTAAAAGTCATTGAAAACTGTGTGACCAATGATGTTTTATAGTATTTTTGATGATTGGCTGGATTAGATTTATTTAATATTTTTAGTGTTACTTTTTAGGAAAATGTGTATGTCTTAATTCTTGTGCCTTCATCCAAAACATCAACTATTTTGAAACAGAGCGAGTATTAACTAGTATTACCCCCGTGCTACGCACGGATAATTTCGCTGTCTTCTAAATTATCTGATCACAAATTTACAATTACTATTAAAATAAATTATTATTTTAGTTACATATTTTCTTAACCTAGATAATACATCGATGCTAAAATAGATGCATTCAACAAAGCGGCTAGAATACATCATACAAATATGGTATAAATATTATTCTTGATATATTCAGTTTTGTTTTTGTAAATAATCCTTCTTTAAAATACAAACCTATTCATCTAACATAACAAATATAAAACAATGAAATATTGAACAAAATGAAACAATAAAATTATGATAAATTATAATTTAATTGAAAATGTTTGATATAAAAATTGCAGCTAGATAAAATTATGATAAAACAATCAAAGAATTCTATTTAAACAGATTAAAAAGAAGTTTCGTCTATTTAAAAAGATTTTCTCATACCATGATTTAATTCCAGTCATGTTTACCTTTTTCTATGAGAATAACTTTTCATGCTGAGAATAACTTTAGGCTTCTGGTGGTAATATTTTGTGTGAAAGAAAGCTCTGTTTTTCCACCATTTTGTGAAACTTTAAACTACAAAACAGAAGTATACTATGATCAAATCCTCAACTTTGACTCATGCAGAAAAATATAATAGAATAGTGTTCGGAAAAAGAGAAGAAATGAATTTAAATAATTTTTGCCAAATTCGAAAACAAAATAAAATTACCAAGAAGATGAAACTATTAGTTCGTCAAAAAGAAGAAGATGAAACTGTGGAGATGAATAAGAGAAAAAAAAAAATTATCTTCTCTGCTGTGTATTCTTAGACCAAAAAGTGAAACAAAAAAAAAGAATATTGAAAAGTAAAAACCGTAACTGAATNAGATCATTGATCGCTTAGTCCGGCAGGCCATCATCGCAAGGAAGAACCGCAAGAAATTCCGGAGACTCCTCGGACACAGGTTGAAACACGCTACCTAGTGACCATCTGTTAGTAACTAGTTTAGTAACATCTGAAACCTATTGTTGTTTTTTCACTTTTTTTTTGGCAATGATTGGTTTAACCGCTTAACCCTTGTATAAGTACAATCTGCTTTATTTTAATGAATTCACATACTTATCAAAAAAAAAAAACAGTAGCATCGAGGGTCTTGAGATCAACCCACTTTGTTCGAGCCTCTACATAGCCTCGCAAATCGGAAAATTCCACTTCCTCCTACGATCGGCATTTCTCTGACTTCCGACATGGCTGTGTTCCGACCAAAAATAGTGATCGTGCTTCCATTATACTTCCCTGTCTTAAAAGCAAAGTTCATCGCCATTAGAAAACCCAACTCCTTTTGGGCCGCTCCTGCGTAAACCCTTGGGCCTGGCCTAGTAACGTGGAGTTCCTCGTAACTCTCGCCGTCAAGGCGTTGTCGATCATATTGATTCCTCCGAAATAAGTAGAGTTTGTAATCAGTGGCTGGATCATGATAGAGCTTGGGTTTGGACCAATTATTATGTCATGCCAGTAAACTTTGAAATTGGGTTAGCTTCTCTTTCCTATGGAGACCGAGAAGTTTCCGATCTATGGTTCTTGCGAAGTTTTCTCCGTCGTCTCCGGTGGAAGAAACAATGGTGAGGAGGAAGATTTGGACGGCGAGGAAGATAATGAGCTTAGCCATGAGTGTATAGTATGGTTTGTTATAAATGATGTATGACACTAAAGAGGAGGTGTGTCATGTTATTTATAGATGTCGAGTTATGCATGCATGTTTCTAGAGGAAAGTATTATATATTTAACTTACTTGTCTTTTAGTTTACAAAAAAAAAAAAAATACTTACTAGTCTATCATCACTGAACAATATATTCTCGCAATATTTTTGTAGCTAGGATATATTTTACATTTAAATCTATGTATATATATTTTAACTTTATCGAAGTGCAGTTGAAACGGTGGAAGGCCAGTGCACATGATGCTCTTAAACTGCGTGAACAAGCTCAGTCGTGGCTGAGAGTTTCGTCAAGTAACAAGGCTTGAACTAGGCAATAACAGTTTTAAAGATTATATTCGGTATAAATAGAGTAAACGAGCTATTTCCCCCACGAGAACTATCATATAGCATCATCAGATGTTTCCAAACTATGATCTCGTTCTATTTATCCGTGGAAACAAAGTTTTAGTTTTATTTCCGCATAAATCTTGGTTTTGTCAAACCCAATTCAAAATCTTGAATTGCCAATAGTAAACCAAAAATCCCGAAATCTGACCAAACATAAAACCAATCAAAACATATCAAATCACTTCATTTCTCTCCTTCCCCACAAGCCACGGCAATTCCAGAACATAATCTTTTTCCCTTGCCCCATAGAATTTCTTCTTCTCTCACAATCAAACAATAGATTCAAAAAAAAAAGTAACGATCCCTTCCTTTTTTTTGCACCAATCGGGGAAAGAATACATGTGATCATCTTCACATCGTTCTCTTCTTCTTTTTCCATGTCACAGTCAACAACGCTTTACCATAGAATTCAATCCCAAGGGTGCTACAACTAGATGAGATAATCAAGTTAAAGTAGAAAACTTGAACCAGTTCCATCGATTATAATTAAAGATAATAGTTATGAACATTGTGATTTCTCTTGGCGCTTGGTCAACAAGAGCGAGTTCGACGTGAAACCGGATCCAGATCCCACCATGTAACTTGATTATCTCCGCATGAATTCAAATACACAGGAGACAAATTCGATTGCATGTGGGTGAAACCCAGTTGGAATTTGGTGGTGGCATGGTGTTATTTTCCGTAGAAGCTTAGCTCTTATCCGTCGAAGTATAGTGGTTGATTGTTGGACCAAGAGTAACGCGAGAAAAGAGAGAGAGAGAGAGAGGAGAGGAGAAAGAGGGTGAACGTTAATTTTGAGTTTCAACATACCGGAGAAAGAAGGTGAAAGAACCAGATTTTGAGTAGGTTAACTATTGGTTTACAATAATTTATGGTTTACCTCGGTTTAAAAATGATTTATGGCTTGCGTTAAAACAGTAAACCAATTTGAATCAGGTTGTATGGACTTTTTTTGATTTTAAACTTTATATACGTGGAGATATAAGTCTAAAACTTTAATATTGTAGGGAAATAAAACTAAAACTTTGTTTTTGGGGATAAATAGAACGATGTCATAGTTTGAGAGACATATGATGCTATATAATAGTTTTCAGGGGGAAATAGCTTGTTTACCTTTATAAATATTATCAATTCTCATAAATATTAATAATGTAACTCACCATCAAGGCATACATAATAACTAATCTGATACTAGAGTTGGACCCGCCCGGTCGGCGGGTGTTTTTTTTGTTTACGTAAATGTAACTAAATATTTTTTACACCATTATATAATCTATAAAAATTATAATAAAAAGATGAGAAAAATACATCACATAATACATATATTGTTGTTACATAATTCTACTGATAGTAAAAGTAAAATGATTTATATAACTGTAAATATAAATATCACGCGAATATTTGTTTTTATTTAACCAATATCATTTTTATTTACCCGATATCGAGTTAGCTAGTGGTAAAGGAAATGCTAGTAGCCTTTCATTGGTCGGGTTTGATACGCTTGGAAAGAATTATTTACAACATTTGGCTTCCCAGTATAAAAGAGAAACCAATTTTTCATTTTTTTTAGAAATATACTTTTGTTTTCTATAAATAATATAATATTTATTTATTTTTCACGTATTATGTATTTTTTATTATGACATTACGCATAATAATTTAAATATATTTTTTTAGTCTATTTTTAGTTTATGTGTGTGTTTTCCATAAACTAAAATATATATGCGAAAATAATATTTGAGATGTTTTAATAGGCTTTTGTTCATAAATGATAACTACATTTAAATTTTCACCCCGTTATATAAGTAGTCTTAATTTTTAATTTCTCAACCCGACATATAAATATTCGTCATGCATTTTTAGTTAATATTTATATTATACTTATTAAAATGAGTAATTTTAGAATGAGTAATTGAATTTCTTGTATTTATATTATTATCAAATTAATTTTATTTCAACTTATTGACTTTAACATTTTATTATATGAACTTTTTTTCTTTTTTTAGAACATTGTTATCTTGTCTAAATGTTTTTCTTTACATACAAAACTAAAAGAATATTCTTTTGAAACTTTTCCTATTACAATTTTCGCATAAGAAAAATCTTAGGTGTTTTTAAGTTTTTTTTAATACTAATCCTTAAATGTACATGTTATTACCCAATGGAATATTTCAAATCCTTACTAAAGAAAAATAATTTAAGGTAAAATTCAATTGAACATATGTAATATCATACATAATTTAAAAATAATATTCTAATAGCATTTTAGTTATATATATTTAAAACAATATCGTCAATTAAATAGATTAATTAAATTGGTTATTTGAAAATTTTAACTAGGTACACATTTAGAATTATCAAGTAAAATGGATTTTTTTAAATATGTTCTCATTATTAAGTTTTTATTCCCAAATACGACATATCCTTTAAATTGTTTAAATATTTTTAATTGATTTCATTAACAACAAAATTTTGAAAAAATGTAATAAACATTATTTAATCAAGGATAATACCCACGAATTTATGGAAATATGTTTTCTACTTTACATACTAGGGATCGTTACCCGCGCCAAGGCGAGGAGTTTTTGCATTTTAATATATTTTTGTCTCTTGCTTACTAATCTAGCATTGAGTTTTTCAATACATTTTATCTTCACTATCTCCTCTTGTCTTGTTTACATTTGTTTTCATGTTCTGTCGTTTGATTTGTCTTAGTTTTGGCTTTTGTAATAACTTAACCCTGATCATTCTTCTTTTATTATTTATTGATTGATATTTTTATCTCGTTTAGCTCTGTGTTGCCACTAATTTGCTCGAATCATTTTTCATCATCTGCTTCGTATGCTTTTCATATTCATTAACTATTGTCTCCAATCTTTTTAAATACTAAAAATCCTACATGTTCTTTTGTTTATTAAATCACATATTAAATATTGTTGAAACTGTTTATTTATTATAATAAATCCTTACGATTATAACTAAGATGATATGGATAAAAGATTGATAATAATTTAGTTGAAATTAAAGTCTAAAGTAGAAGTTATTAAACTTGCAATCCTTCTTTTTGTCATCCAAGATAGCTTTAGTCAAATCAATTATATTGATTTAGAAAACCCATAAGCTATTTCAATCCCAAATAACAAAAAAACAGGCGCATTTGTTATTGACGCTGCGGCGGGTTTCCTTTACTATAAACATAATTGCTTGTCACAAATGTTAATAAACCCAAATGTGTTTACAAAAGCTACCCATATAAGAGTTTCATACTCATTTCTCTTTCTCTAGTCATCTCCTATGTTAGTAGCTATCATAATACAATCATCAAACAAAGGATATATCTCTTGGTTCCATATAGAATATGCAAAAAGACTGTTTTCTGCAGACTCCATGATCACTGAGTATTATAAATATCAAACTCTGTCTATGGTCTATTTATATGTTGAGAAAATTCCTCGAAATGTAGCTTCCAAATAATGATTTCCAGGTCAACACATTGCATGTTAACCTCCACAATGGGATCAGCGGATCTGCAGATACCGCTACATGTCGAGTCGAACGCAGCTACACATATGTTCCCTGCTTGTGCCTTTCATTCACAATCTGCAATTCTCCCAAGAACCAGAATCAATGTTAAATGAGGTAAAAGTTTTAGAGTCACAACAGACTTTGTATAGCCAAGCCCAATAAACCAAGCACCCAACGTAACATCCCCACTTGCCTATTTGTGCAGAAAATGACTTGATCATTATATAGTAGCACCGAGAAGTTAGATGGAGAATGAGGTATGAATGCAAAGTAGACAAAACANATGATATTTTTTAATTAGTTTAAAAGTCATTGAAAACTGTGTGACCAATGATGTTTTATAGTATTTTTGATGATTGGCTGGATTAGATTTATTTAATATTTTTAGTGTTACTTTTTAGGAAAATGTGTATGTCTTAATTCTTGTGCCTTCATCCAAAACATCAACTATTTTGAAACAGAGCGAGTATTAACTAGTATTACCCCCGTGCTACGCACGGATAATTTCGCTGTCTTCTAAATTATCTGATCACAAATTTACAATTACTATTAAAATAAATTATTATTTTAGTTACATATTTTCTTAACCTAGATAATACATCGATGCTAAAATAGATGCATTCAACAAAGCGGCTAGAATACATCATACAAATATGGTATAAATATTATTCTTGATATATTCAGTTTTGTTTTTGTAAATAATCCTTCTTTAAAATACAAACCTATTCATCTAACATAACAAATATAAAACAATGAAATATTGAACAAAATGAAACAATAAAATTATGATAAATTATAATTTAATTGAAAATGTTTGATATAAAAATTGCAGCTAGATAAAATTATGATAAAACAATCAAAGAATTCTATTTAAACAGATTAAAAAGAAGTTTCGTCTATTTAAAAAGATTTTCTCATACCATGATTTAATTCCAGTCATGTTTACCTTTTTCTATGAGAATAACTTTTCATGCTGAGAATAACTTTAGGCTTCTGGTGGTAATATTTTGTGTGAAAGAAAGCTCTGTTTTTCCACCATTTTGTGAAACTTTAAACTACAAAACAGAAGTATACTATGATCAAATCCTCAACTTTGACTCATGCAGAAAAATATAATAGAATAGTGTTCGGAAAAAGAGAAGAAATGAATTTAAATAATTTTTGCCAAATTCGAAAACAAAATAAAATTACCAAGAAGATGAAACTATTAGTTCGTCAAAAAGAAGAAGATGAAACTGTGGAGATGAATAAGAGAAAAAAAAAAATTATCTTCTCTGCTGTGTATTCTTAGACCAAAAAGTGAAACAAAAAAAAAGAATATTGAAAAGTAAAAACCGTAACTGAATGTTTTATAAGAGGTGAAGCAGTTGACATTGAGAGGGAAGGATTTACGAAAGTCATTTTGGAACGTGGTTTTGTAAAAAAATAGGGATTCTTGTTTTGTAGTTACATAAATATTTGAAATCATCTGAACGTAGTATACTTTTGATTTTTTTGGCTTCGTAAATAAATGACAGTTTTGAATTTTTTTGAGAAAATAAAATAGTTTGAAATCATGCCATGAGAATAGGGATCGTGGAGTTCTTTATAGAAACTGTTATTTTTATACAGTTTGATTTTGTAATAGATTTAGATTTTAATTATTATGTTGATAATTAATTAGCTTTTATTGATTCACATTATGATTCATCCGTGTATGTGGAATTTATAAAATGTTGGTTATTTGAAATTGTGAAACTTTCATATTTTGATGAACAAAAAACGTGATTGCTTTTCTGTATTCAATCTTTTTTTTTAAAATTCCACGTGTCAGAGTTTGATTCGCTAGGCGACTTGCGCTTTACTATATAAGGGATGTGCATTAAGTGTAATATTTATCATGAATTTGTTGTGGAATAGATTTAGAAGAAAAAAAATTAGATTTAAGTTTATTAACTACTTCAGTGGCATTGTATTGTAATTAACTTGTAAGTTTTAAGGTTATTTTTTATTTGTACTTCTATTTTAACAAAAATAGATATTGTATATCATTTGAACTACTCACATCTTATTCTCTCAACCTATCTGATAAACCATTCAAACAAAATTCACTATTTGCTGATTAACTATAACTACTTCAAAAAGAATAGATTGTATGAATTTTCTATACTCAATGAAAATAATCAAACAAAAAATGGACATTGCTTGAAAGGAGACAATGTCTGTCGAAACTCAAAGACAAGGCTAGCCAGCCCACTATAATATGCATGATCTCATCAATATTCAATGAAATCGTTTCGACGTAAAGCCCTTGGCTTTTTTGTTTGTTTTCTGATAATAATGTTTTTAGTATTGTCGATAATATTAGTGTTTCTGATGATTTTCATTAAAAAAAAAAGGTGTTTCTAATCCTAAGGGTTACCATGATGATATATTGATGTTCCACAAATTCCATACGATGGACACTATAGACTATAGTGTATTGTTTCTAAGATGTATGATAAAGCCTCTCGTTCGTTTAACAACGTATTCTATACAAAGTACTCTGATTGAGTGTTATTAGATTTCTTACGTCGCAATTAGGAAGCACTTGGGAGAAACAATGTAGAGTTGGATTTTTATTAGCTTCGAAAGATTGAATCTAGTTTTCAGCAACATTTTCAATGTCTTTAATTAAAAAAACTCAAAATCGTTTTGCGTATCTTAAAACTTTTTATTAGAAATAAAGTATGTCATGTCGGAAATTTAAAAGAACCTTAAATAATATATAAAAGGTTAGAACTAATCAGTTTATCACCAATTGGTTTTAAATTAGAAACTCACGATAAGTCCGACTATTATGCTATCAGAGCATAATTTTAGTGGAGGATTAGGGTCAGTCCACTTATGAGATATTTGGATCGACGTTCAATTAATCTTTATGATGACAGTACTAATGGAAATTTTGATATGGTATTTTCTAATGAAACTTAAAATATGGTTTCATGTCATCTGGTCGAGCAAATAGTAAATTACTAAATTTTAGCAGAATTTAAATTCATGACATACTGATTTATGCTTTGTCCCAAGTTTTTTTTTCTTACCACCAATACGACTGAAGTAATACTTTATACGTATGAGCTCACAGTACTAGTTTTCGCACGGTTCCTACTTTTGATCCATGGCTTACTCTGCCATTCGCATAAATGTCCACGGGGAGACATGGATGGATTCCATCTAAAATGCTTACGATCTATTTTATATCTTTTGTTGGAAAAAAAAATTAGTTCTTAAAAGAATATGAAAATTTCATAATGAAAAAAAGAAATTAAAGTTACATTCAAACATCTACAACCACATCTGAAGTTATGATCGAATGTCAACGTTCTCATAAAATACCAAAAGAGGGAAAGAGAAGCATGGGTCAGTAGTGCTTGTGGGCTATTTTTGTAAACGAATGTTTGATGTTTTCAATCGTCTTGTACGCATCTACCAAATTCAGCTGGAATACTCCTGCTCATTGTTTAGTCGTATTCAACCATCATTCCATTTATTTATGGGATAAATAATACGAAAAATATCACAGAAGATATTGTTTTTTAATTATCATTACATGTGATAAAAATTCATTTGACCAATGAATAATGTTTTCGGATGTCATTCACAGAGAAATTCATAAAGTGTATAATCTAAACAATGTATCTACTTACTTAGCTAAGAGCATTTTTAACCCAGAAACCCCTTTTAGAATGTTTATTATTATTATTATTATTATTATTATATTTTGTTTGATTTAAAATTAAAAAAAAAAAAACAATCGCTGATCGCCATGGGTCAGTCGAATCCGCGAACAGTGCAAACAACACAATGGCATCGGTACTTATATAAGTTGCATAGACACCGGTTTTTTCAATTTAGTGGGACTCACCCCCACTATTTTATTAATTTTTTTTGTAAGCTCCCCCTAATCATCTTGGGATAAAGATGCTCTAAAAAAATCATGAGAAATATATTTTTGTTTATAGGGGACTAAATTAATCATTAACGTGATTCTCAAAAACACATAGAATTCATTTATTTATATGATTCTATATCCACGATATCTTAATTATATATTCAGGAAGATTTACAGCTGATTTCGATTAAATTTCCAAATTGTTTCCAAGAACTTTACTGATAAAAATAGTATTTTGGAAAAATAATTGTGGAATTTTACTATTTTGAAGTTGCTTCTTATCTATCTAAGGTTTTTGATTGGTGATTATATATTATTTATTAGAATCCAACTATCAAAATATATTATATATTAGGAGCTCGATTGAAAGTGATGTAGATCTTTTCAATCACAACCATAATTTTTATATAGCACTAAATATCTTCCAATCATTCTCTATGGAGAAAATTTTTTATAAAGATTTTTTTTGCTACAAACTGAAAAATATATATGACGCAAATATATTGGTATGAGAAATTTATNCAGGAGAATCTTATCCACGGCCGAACAAAACAAAGATCTAATTAAATAAGTCTCTTTTCTCATCCTTTCCCATTTCGTTAGCAACATGCTCTCTCTTGTCCTACCAATTACATTTGAGCAGTACACACCACCTGAGACATCCTTCATATGTTTGTTGTTGGCGAAGCAATGTTTACCCCCAAATACTTGTCTAATACCACTCTTACAGGCCTGTATAACAAAAATAGATAAAGAGTTTTATTTTCTATGGGACTTTGTTGGAAGTCTTTTCATCTCCTATAGAAATCAGGGACTTTTCAGATCTTGAAGGTTTTTTTTAGTTTACCAGTAAGTTATCTCAGGTGATTGTGAATCTTGTGTCTCAAGGTCTCCTAAGAAAAATCTCTCCGGTAAACTTTAGGCATCGATCGGAAACCTGAAACATGTTCAGACAATAGCTAATCAGGCCTGATTTTTTAAACTGGGTTGGGTTGAATCATGTAAAATGGATCCTATAGCCAATTACGATAATCTATAGATGACAAATCAGTTTATCATCAAGATCCAGAAATCAAAGAAATCAAGTTTTTACCAGCTCTGTTGTGGTCTTCTTCTTGAAAACTTTAGCTATTGGAATCGAAAAATCTTTGTGCCTATGGTGACAAAAACCCTAGTTGGGTTCTAGATGGAAGTAAAGTTTATCTACAAAGAGAAAAATAAAATCTCAATCAGACATAATCTATAAACTGTGAAAATTTAAAACAGTATTGAATCCAATGAAAAAAAATCTGAAATAATTAACCTTACACGGGAAATCCCTTGATTGATGTAGAGATTTGGTCCAAACCCCAAATTCAAAGTCATGATAGAAAAATGAGAAAACCAGAATATGATTTGAAGGAGATGAGCGAAGGTGTAAATTGTGTAAGAGAATGATTGGGAAGATTGAACGAAAGTTGTTCGGTTACCTTGGAAGATGATGATGTCATTTAATGGGAGTGAGTGGGAGGAGTGGTGAAATTCACGTTAATGCAGCCATTACAGAGGAGTCGGCGGTGTCGTGATCTGAAGGGAGACGAGCTCTGCTTTGTATTTCCAGTATCCAAAAGTTTGAATTTTATAAACATATGGACTCGCATGACAAGTAGAACAAATGTCCAATAACTTGCTAATATATTACATCTGGCCCATTCAGACAAAACGTGAGATGATTAAAAAATGAGAGTACAGGTGTCACAAAATGCCTCATTCAAGACGATGAGGTGGAGGGCTAAGGTGAGAGAAAACTCCGCTTTATTAATATAGATATAGATACTCAAATTAATTGAAATAACCTTTCTAAAAATAAAATAAAAGCAAATCGAATTTATATGAATTTAATATTTTCATTTAGATCAGTTGCAGTCTTACTTGTCATTTTGGTCCTGACATTTATTTCTTTGCAATGCATTTGAAACTATGTCGATTGTTTTCCCTCGTTATTTAATGTAGATTTTTTTTTTGTAAATTGTTATTCTTGAAAAAATCACCACATATATATTATTCCTTCCGTTTTTTAATATAAGTCGTTTTACAGAAATTTTTATGTTCCAAATTATATGACGTTTTCGGTTTTTTATGTAAAATTTATTAACACTTAATGTTATATGACCAATGATAATATACCTTCTATTTTATTATTAGTTAATTCGTGGTTAGTTAAATAACTAATGATTTTTTGTTTAGAAAATATAAAAAATTAATTATTTATTAATCTGTGCAAAATTCTAAAACGACTTATATTAAAAAACGGTTAAAAAACGGAAGGAGTATATGCTTGGCTTCATCATAATTTTCTAAGTACAAATTTCCAGACGATAATAAACAGTTATATTCCCCTCAAAGATTCGATAAAGGCCATAAATTAAAGAATTGGAACCCTTCTCCAAGAAAAATAATTGGATTTAGAATTATTGGACATGATAGTTATTAGTGTTTTTATCTATAAAGATTGGACTAGATAGCCTGGAATTTGTTATAGCCTGATAGACACAAAAACTAATACTATGTAATATCAAGCAGTCGTTTGAGATCTGTCGATAATAATTTCGTGACGGTTAAATAAGTTGTTAGCTAAAATTTATTTTCCTGTAAATTTTACATCGATCTAGCTAATGGCCTTGTACCCTCCATTTTATTGATAATTGATATGTAAATTCCTAAGATAAGTCTGATCATGGTATGGAATAAAGAAACAACATTCAAACAAAATTTTTTTGAAACACATTTGACCAACAATATGGTATTGGAAACATTTACATATTCGATAAGATGATAAGCAAAAAGAAAAAAGAAACCTTTATTTTGTGAAACAAAAAAAACAGACAATAATGTAGTAGCATAAAACCTTCAGAATTTCCCAATTTTTTGCAAAACTTTCTTAATGAAAATTAAAAATTTAAAACTTCAGAACATTTTTAAATTTTCTTCTAACGCCCACATTCCGGCGTTAGAGAATGGTCGCGTTTGTAATCTTTGCAATAATTGTATACCATATTATGTGTTTGCACCCATCTCATTGCTTGGTATTGCTTCCGAGTTAATCCGCCAGAACGGTATGGTGAAGCCGACAGTGGATTGCACCGTGCGGATGAGTAGGCGGTGCAACCAATCGCTTTAAAATTGGTGTACTTGGCAGTGAAAGGTTGATATTTATAGTCAGCTTTGTATTTACCATTCTCAGTTGCCCAAGAAGAAGCATCCCATATAGAACCATAAAGCCACATTGGTCTTAGTGGAAATGTAGCCGCACTCTTTTTTGGGTATCTTCTTATGGGAATATCATCCACCAAAAATCTGAAAACACAAATGAAACAAATCAATATTAGTTTGAAACTAAATAAGGAATATATATATGCCCAGATAAAAATATGTATGTTATGTTTTATATAGTAACATTCTGGTAAGAAAGTGTGAGATCTAATTCTAAAATAATTAAAAAATATTTCTATATATTAAATGCTTAGAATGGTAGGTAGATTCTGTATGACGTCCCATTGATGTGGTTGCACCTCATAGGTGTAAAGGAATCATACTTGGTTAAAAGAACTAAAAATTAGTAAAGCTGGCATTTTGGTTATGCCTAGAAACGAATAACATGAGAAAATCATTAATTATTTGTGACTAACAAAAAAAATCAAGTATAGTTGTCCACCGTCGTACGGTCGTTGTCTTTTCTTGTTTGTCTCTAATTATATCTCTCCTTGCACGAATAATGCAACCCTACGGAAGATCTTTTCCATTTATAAAATAAAATTTCAACTATCTTTGTTTACTATATGGCTCTAGATACATCCACCTAGATCTGCGGCCATACAATAATTTTATAGCTTTCTCTTTCAGAAAACGGATCTTTTATAACTACACTAGTTATTAACGTGTTAGGTTCAACAAAAACAATCTTAAATTAATTTGTATATAAGACCATTAAGAAGAAGAATGCTTACATGATTTCTCTAGGGTTCCAAAGAATAGCATAATGGTGAAAATCCGAGGTGGGATCAAACCACAAGCGAAACTTCATCTCGCGACCAATGATTTTGCCATCTCCACTTCCTCTAATGTACACATTTGTTTGAAGTGTGTATGGCTTCCCAAATGTTGTCCCCAAGAATTCGATGTCCACCTCATCATGGAATCCTGGATGTGCCTCATTATTTGATAGCTGCAACAATTAACCTTAGTTAGTTTTAATTAAGGTCATTAAATGTAACTAGACAGGTACTTAAGAGTCTCTAACTCACATAGAGAGATGTGATGACCCCAGCAGTGTAGCCAGGTTGGAGTTTGATGGATGCTCCAAAGTAACCTGATCTGAATGGCTTCACTGACTTAAATCCACTTCCTATACATAGAAAGCCCAAATACATTATCAATAAAAAGAAACAAAAACTTCAAAAAATTGAAATATCCACTTGAGAAAATGAAAAGCAGAGTTTAATCACAGTACCTGAGGTTCTATCAAGCCATATGGTGAGGGCATTTTGGTCCATTCTCTGATGCTGAGGACCCCAAAGATTCCTAAAACCTTTGTAGAAGTTCAAGGAGCCAACCTTGGAGCTTGGCCAGTAACCAGGTGATGGTGGCCAATAAGCATTCACTGAGGATCCTAATAACACCAACAAGTGGAAGATTGGGAGAAGAGAGATGAGAGAGGTAGCCATGTTTTGGTTCTCTTCTTTTGTGTGAAGTGAGCAAAGAAGAGTGCAGTATATAAATGCAGGGAGAGAGATGATGTGGGGATGGATGGACATCAGTATGGCATATATTATAAGCGTTTATGATGGAAACTGGAAATGAAATGGTCCCACTCAGAAAATTACGTAATGAAAATGGGTGGCCCACTCACCTAAGACTCTGAACGGTCCAAAAATATATAACATCACTAGCATTAATTACGTTGTTCTCGTCGTGATATATACTTAAATTTATGGAAAAATCTTAGGTTAAGATTACATTCACACAAATTGACCGATCGATGACAAAGGGTTTCAACATCGATTGACATGGCTTACTACAACCATAATCTTGTATTATAAACTCGTTGAGAACATTAATGGAGACCGCAGATTTTTGTTAAAATACACATGGAAGTGATGTTACAAAGTAGTAGATATCGTAATCTTCTCGTTCTCCATTTACCACTCTTGTTCCGCATGTAGAGAGAATTGATGATAATTGTCGAAGCAGCAATGCCAATCAATACAACAAACTACTAGTAACTTAACGGAAATCAATAAGAAGATGATTAGTATGTTTTTCGTCATCTTGATTCTTGCATCAATTTTCCCCCTTTAATATCATAGTTTATGGTAATGTTTTTAGAAGCAAAAAAACTTGTGGAAATAGTGCAATAGTAATAAAAACAATTATTACGATAGAGCTAATGAATGTCAGATGTGTGTTTCATCAAAGTGTATATAAATGCATTCATTGGATATCTTTCTTTAGCAAAGTTTCATTATTGGACTTACCATAAATGTAAAAAGGAAAAAAACAGTAGAAATTTTTGATGGTACAAAATCACGGTAAAATCTTCTCATTTTTGTTTTTTGGTAAAAATGTTAAAACAAAAATCTTCTCATGACCGGCCGAGTCGGATAATTAAGCATGGAGCAATACCGTGATATAGGGATGTCAAACAGGTTGAGCTGTCCCGTCCCGTCTCGTACCGCAGCGGGCTCGTCTTCGAGCGGATCACGGTGGGTCAGGCCCGCGCGGACTGTGGTCCTCAAAATGGCTGACCAAACCCGTACCGCAAAACATGTAGGCCTTTGCGGATCGGCCCGCGGGACATAGATATACAAACAGACATATGGCTCCTGAACGCTCTTCAAGACATGATTCAGGACGCTTTATCAGTTTCATGACGCATCAGTAAGTGAGTTTAGTCGAGGATTGAACTGGATAAGGCAATACCCTTGTTAGTTGAAGATTTTAGTTGGATCAAAACACTAGTTTATTTACTTTTGTTAGACTCCAAACATTTTTAAAATAAACAATACTTTAGTTGTTGAATCCAAATATTATAACTCATAAGTTCATAACAAATGNTACGTTAATCATATTAAGTAATTATGTAGCTTTTATTTAAGGAAAGTGCGAGAATATTCTTTTGTACGTTATTTATTAATTTAGTTGTTAGTTTAATAAAAAGTATAATATAAGTTAAGATGAACCAACTTATTTCTCTAAAAATTTTGAATTTCATTCTTATGGTGCCACGTGGCTATAAAACAATGTTGTAATGTTTTTTAATTAATATAATATATATATATATATATATTTTTTTTTTTTACGAGATTAAATCTGTTTTGGACAAAAGTACGGAGACTATGGTATAACTGTCTTTTGAAACTCTGTAAAAGTATTATTTGAGTTTTCTGAATTTATTTAAAATATATTTTCTGTTATATGACTTTCTCATTTGTTTCAGAAATATTTAAAATTTTAATTTGACAAGAAGCCCAATACACAAGATGTTTGTGTTGTAGATTATGAATTAATCATAACGTAAAACTATTAAACATGCATAACATGTCAAAGAAAAGTAGAAAACATTACACATCGTGTTTCTTCAATCAACAATGTCAACTAACAATATTTTTGAACAAATGTCATTTCCACCGATCTACTCAGGCTCTCAGCCATCTTTGTAACGAATACTTTTATTTTTTTTGTCGACATGACTTTAATATGCCTCACACAACTTTGTCTTCACTTGAGGCTTATAATATATTTAGCTTTTTTATTTTTGTGCAAATCATATATTAGCTTAACTTCAAAAAATTTGGTTGACAAAGAAAATTTATATTTGAGTTCAAGTACTTTATTTAAAATAACTTTTTCATTGTTCTCGAAGAAAAAATAAATTCTAAAATTCGTTCATGTTTTTTAGATAGAAAATCATTAGGATCGCCAGTGATTTAAGTCTCAAATTAATTGTTGACTGTTGTAATTTGTAAAATAGTTTTTCGCTTTTGTTTTTTAAGAAAATTACTTTTTTTTTGCTTTAAAAAAACTACTTTGTTTACTAATCAAGATTTTGTTAAAAATGATTTTCTAAAAACTAGGAAACTAGTTTCGAAATATCTATTTAGTTCTACACAAAAAACCAAAATCTGTATTTTCAGATTTACCAACAATGATTTTTTTATTTTTTATTTATCATTTACATTTTTTGAAAGATTTTTTTTTTCATATTTTTCCAATGCTTATTCCCCTTCCCACTCTCATACTTTCACTTCACCAGTCACCATCATGTCATCAAATAAAATAAATGATTATACCTACAATTGAACCAATTATATTTCACTGATCATATGTTCCCATACTCAATTATGTAAAGTTACACTAATAAATAAACTATGCAATAAAATACTAAATGAAAAAAATTTAAAAATAATATAAATTATTCAGAATGACAAAGGGTGAATGATCATATTCATGCAAAATTGGTTTAGAAACAAATTCATCAAATTATTCAGAATGACAAATCCACATTACTATCTTTGTATGTGTGTTTTAGGTAGTATTTTGTAATTTTATTATATTCATAAGATATTTTATTGTTAATATTGATTATTATTCATCAATTTAATCAACTTTTCTTAAACAAATATATTAAAATCCAGAATCTAACACCTAAAACTCACCATTCAATTTTTTTCCAAAAACAAAAAAAAAAAACTAGAAATCTAAATCCAAAAATAAAAACTAAAATCTAAAATTTATGTAAACAGTTATCACCTAAATATCGAATCTAAATAATTGGTTGATTGCTATGATGTTCAAGTGAAGTGCTTAGGGCATCTCTAACTCCACTCTATTTTCTACACTAAACTCTAGTAAAGAGTAAAACTTTTTCTAACCACACTTTATATCTCACTCTAAAATAGTGCAACTCTATATTTGGAATAACTCTATTTCTTACTCTATTATAGAATGAAACTTTTTTATTCATACATTAATACTTTTATTTTTCAATCTTTTTATTTTGTAACTATTTATTTAATTTAATTACGCAAACAACACATAATTATGTTTAACACAATATATATAAACATTTAAAATTTATTATTATTAGCCAAAGAAAACAAGCACTAAAATTAAAAATATTTTTTTTAAGATTAGAAAAAAAACAAATACTAAAATTTAAAATAAGTAACTCAAAATAAAATTAAAACCATAGATAATAATGACTTAATTTTTTGGTAAATTGCTTCCAGATCGAGCAAGATTGTTAAAATATTGTCCAAATGAGGTAAACGAAGGAGTAGTTTATTGTTCTTGTTGTTGACCACGTCTTTTTTTGTTTGTAAAATTCGTGTTTGTTCCTTTTGAAAATATTCACGAACATCCGGATCTTGCACTGAACTCAAGTCACAGACTAATTATTTTTTGATGCATGTATGTAACTAAAATATATAAAAATGTATTGGTAACCAATGCATATGGACTACATGTATAATTCTATACAACATGATATGAAGATGAATGTGATTTTAGCGCACCAACTAAAATGGGAAGAGAAATTCCACTTTCACAGATTCAGACTTGAAAGAATGATAATATTCTATTTGAAAAAAAATTTGGTCGATTTAAAAAAATCAAAGATAAAAAAAAATTCATTTCACACTCTGAAATTCGTTAATTGATCATTTGTGGAAACGATATACTAATGGAGATGTTTAAGTTAAAATGTATTATGTTATTAGTAAAATGTAATGTAAGTTTCAATATAATAAATGTTTGATATAAATATATAATTTATGAAAATTTTGTGAAAAATAAAATATAAAGAGTCAATTTGTAAATTTTGTAATTAAAAGAAATTAGTTATAAAATTGAAAAAATATATTTAAGAATATTCCTTTTTAGAATCAAATATAGAGTAAACCTTTAGAAAAAAACTCTAATCTATTTTAGAATAACACTATTTTAAAGTAAAAATTACTTTAAAATAGAGTAAACCACTGAAGATGGTCTTAGCAATATATATTCTTACACTATAACTATCCTAGCTGTAACAAACATTACATTTAATCACCAAAACTATATTGAAAAATATGATATTGAATTTTAAAAATCTTAATCAGCATATTTGTTGCTTACAGGAAATTTATGTTAACAATAAACATTGCTTTATGTAAAATATCTTCTACCACTCTAGTCATGATTCTTAAGGACTATTTTTGAAAAATGGAAACATTTTTCTTACTGAAATTCAAATACTGTTTAGAGTATATATATATATAGTGTGTTGCCTAATTCATTGTAACAAAATAACTTTATATGGATTTTTTTTTTGAAGAAAGCTTTATATGAATATTGAACTTAAACCAACAGGATCATCAGCCTTAAACTTATATCGATTATAAATGTCAATATTCAGTTTTTCGAGAGATTATAAATTGGGTTAGTTTAAATTATGAAGTACTTCCGACCCTCTTTTCTTTTACTCCAGCTTGGTAGAAAATTAATTTTTATATTTTAACATAAACCAATTAAATTGGCAGATGTCCCTGAGGAGTGAGGACAAGGTTGAAATTCAATAGTATTTTATAATTTAAATTAAATGATTATTATGGAATAAACAAAATTTTATTTAACTAAAAAGGAGAAAAAAAAAAAAAAGCTTTCACTATATTTGTCGGCAACGTGATATGAGTCTTGATAGTCGACGGTTGTGGGTCCCTTATGACCGACAAAAAATTCACTTGCTATTTTATTTTTTGTCAACAAAACCAACTTCATTATTTGACCAACAAAAAAAAAAAAACCAACTTCATTATTATTTTGCATATTTGATTTTTATAAATTCGCACAGATCAATCAAGATTACATTATAAAATTTGTCACAGTATCCAGATTAACGCAGTCGTATGATGGTTTAGAACGAGTTCCTGAGTTTGAGTAATAAACAATGAATCATGCGTTTGGATTGTAGATTTTTAAGATAATTACTTGCATAAATGTTGGTTGAAAATGGGACCGCAAATTTTTTGTTTCTGTTTTTTTCTAATGAAGTTAAAAATTTACATAAATTGGATTCGAAGATTAGAAGGCTCATTACATTCTGTCGGCTGCTAGATAACTAATGAAAACATTAAAACAGTAACAAAAAAATACTTTTTTTCATCGGCTGTGACAAGATCCAAAATAAACACAGCGTTACAATTTACAAAATATAGGTGTTTCATAATATATTTTCATTTTAAATATATTATATATTTATATATTATATTTTAAAAATTCTAATATATCTTTGTAGAAATATTTTAACAATAATTTAATGTATTTTAAGTTATTGTTTATAAAATGAAAAATAAATAAATTATATCATATTTTATCTACTTTATAGTCATGATCATGTTAACATAATTTATCTTATTGTATTTGCATTTAGTTATTAAGCAAATTAATATATTCATGAGAAAAAATATTTAAAAATTATTTTATATTTAATCTATGCTAAATTCTGATCCGTGTTTCAAAGCTATATTTCTTTTTACTAATATTCTTATGCTTATTCATTTTAGATAATATAATAAGAATTGAAAATATATACGGTTTTAAACAATTGATTATTATAACATGTAAATTATAAAATTATTGTATTTGAAATAGTTATTTAAACATTTAAGTATATGATTAACGTTAAAAGTATATACCACTAATGTTTAAAAACAATAATTTATGTATAGAAAAGTGAAAACAAACATCCGCGCGGTTGCACGGATCAAAATCTAGTTTAACTTTTAATATAATATCACATGATAACATGCAAACATGCACGGATGAATTTTTTTATACTAATATTTGTTTATCAGATAGTTTTAATATTTTACAATAATACCATCTTTAACAATCGTAAAATAACGAATACAAAAATTAATCTTTTAAATGTATCATCTTTGTTGAAGATTAACATATTACAGCTCATTTTAATTATTTCTAAGACTTCATAAGCAAAAAAATGAAATTAAGTTTTGGGGCTAACACAAATCACCAAAATCAAATAGGTAACATCGATTGAATGATGAAAAGAGATTAAGTTTTCTTCTCTCGATTTCTTACTATTGGCGCTCCATAAGTGATTTTATTTTCTACATTTATAAATTTGTGTTTTCGTTATCGTTTTTGCTTTACTGATATGAGTTTTGTTTCCTTTTTAAACTTTTTTGTAAATTACATAAATGACAATTTAAAGAGATAGAGATCTGTAAAAATTAGTTCTACTCCAAATAAATATCTAAAAATCAAAATTTTGAAGAAAATGACCGGCAAATTCTATTCACAAGTTAATGTTCAAATCTAATGTATCAAACTGTTATAGAATATATGTCCAGACTCGAAATATAAATGTTTGTCTAGTATATATTCACTTTTGGTTCTAAAAGTCTTCTAATTATAGAAAAAGTAAATTATTTATTTTCCTACACTTTTGAGGTTTAGTTACTTAAGAGTATACCGATAATATATATAATACGTTATCATTCTACTATATGTAAACTATGTATAAATTAAGAACTATTTGATTTATTAAACGACTAACGAAAAAATTTATAATAAATATTTTAAATCTCTCGTTCTTACAATTATAATAACTAGATAGGGTACTGCGGAGAAAAAAATATTAGACGAATGATAAAATCTCTTATTCTTCGAACAAATTCAAAAGGAGGTGATTATAATTATGTCATGATAGTTTAAAAGCTTTTTAAGAATAAAATCAAGACTAAATTTTTTAATCTGAATGAAATAATATATATAGTGCTTACAATATTAAAAATCACCTCGATTTGAAGAAGTGTATTTTTGGGATTGTCAAGATCAAATAACATATTTGAAACCACCTATTTGAAAAATAATTTGTATACATAAAAGTATATACATTAGAATAGAAAAATTGTCACAAATACCACATTCATAGTAGTACCACTTTTCATGTTTACACTAAACGTTTTTATCCCCACTTTTAATGAAGGGTAAAAGACACTTATACACCTAGGATTAACTAATCTAGACTTAGGGTTTATAATTGAGGGGTGGGGTAGAATTTTTGGAATGTGAAATTTAGGATTCTAATAAATATATAAATAAATACTTAAAAATATAAAAAAATTAAAAAATAGTTTCAAACATAATTTTGATTTCAAAAAGAAATCTTGAAAAAAAAATTCAAAAAAAAAAATATATAAAAAGTTTGAATTTGAAAAAGTATAATTCGAAAACATAAAAAGTAATTTTCATTTTTTATTTTATTTAAATAATGATTTATTATATATATAGATAACAAAGGTATAAGAGTCTTTTGCCACTCAATGAAGAAGATATTTTTGAAAATGTCTCTTTAGTGATGGTAAAGATGAAAAGTGGTACAATGAAAGTGGTAAACATAAAAAAATTCCTATTAGAATAAGCACATAAATGAAAACAATCATTTTATTTACTTTATACGGTATATAATTAAACTTTAGTGATATTTACATCGATTTATATATAGTATATTTTAATATAAATATTAATTATTGACACCTTCGACTTATATGATTTTATTAACATTTGTTTATTTGATGTAACAAAATTTTAAACCGTTAATCATAAACTTTTTAATTTGAGATTTTTCAATACAAATTTCATAACTAAAATATTTAGATCTCAATAATTTTTCAATGTAAATTTTGAAATTAAAATTTTCATATAATTTTATATTTAATTTAATTTAAATAATATATATATATAAATATCCATTAATGAAACTTCGTATTCATACGAGTTATTATCATTTTATCTTGTTTGAACAAAAAAAAAAGTTAAACCATTGATCACAAAATTTTCAACGTGAAACTTTTACTATTTTTAGTAATTTATAGTCGTTTTAAAAAATTAAAAATATAAACTATATGAAAAAAAATTATTATATGCTTAATATGATTTTTAATTTCTTTTCATAATATAAAATTAACAAAAAAGATAGAGATACAAAATTTGTTATCAAATATGAATTATTCTTAATCATTAATGGTCATATATATGTTAATCATATTAGATAATTCCGCATCTTTTATTTGAGAAAAGAATTGATAATATTCTTTTGTACACTACTAATCAATTTGATAGTTAGTTTAGTAAAAAGTATAATATATATTTATATGGACCAATTGTTTTTCTAAGGATTCTAAGAATCATCCTACTGATGACAGATGGTTACGAAAATATGTTGTAATACTTTGGGATTAATATAAATATGTTGTAATGCTCCATGATTAATATATAGGGGATAAGTGTTTCTAAAGATAATTTTCTGTTTTTTTAGAAGCTAGTTAATAGAAGATGTTTCACCAAAAGAAAAGAAAAAAGATGTTTGGACAAAAATAACCGGTAGATAACGAAGAGATATAGTCGCACCAAATATTAACAAAAGCTACATCGCAGTCAAGTATTATCCGTTGGGAATCTCCACATTTCTAGACACCTCAAAAAATTGCTAAACCACGCAAACACTTTTTCATATATGCAGCCAAACAAGTTAATATATATTAGTCCGGACAACCCTGGACCCAAAGACACCAGAGGCATCTATCATCCTTAGCAAAGACACCAGAGGCATCTATCATCCTTAGCCCGATCGCTTGAGAAGGGTTGTAAGCCAATTCAGTCACTTGGGAAACCTCTCAAGTACTAGTTAAGGTGATTACTTGCTTTGATCTGCTTACTCGTTATTTAAATTAAAACCACTATATTTTAATAAATTTTAATGGTAACTTTTTAATATTTTATTGCTATTTATTTATTGTTTGAAAACAATGTATTGATTATTTTATAAAAATAACTAAGAATATTTCAAAACCAAAACAAAAAGCTGAAAACCCAAAACAAAAACCTAAAAATTAAAAACCAAAAACTAAAATCTAAAACCAAAATCTAAAATCTAAAAACCAAAAACTAAAACGAAAAACTAACGGAAACAATCATTACCTATATTTTTTTGTATTTTGTATGTCAAATGAAAATAAAATATAAAATTAAAGTTAAGTATTTTTTAAATATACAAACTATTATTTTATGTTTCATACACTTACAAAAACTTAAATTTAGATTCTATATATTTATTTTCATAACAAATATATTATTATATAGTAAAACTAATTTATTTATTAATCTGCGATTCGCCCGTGGTCGACCCGATGATCCGGTGACCCGGAACATGTCTGATTCGGTGTCCGGGTCGGTTTAAAAACATTGACTAGGAGATAACTCTTTGATATATTTTTCTCATGTTGCCTTTTTTAGATGCTCGGTTATGTTTTAAGTGTTCAACCAAAACAAGCTTGAGTTGGATAGAATAGAACCCAAGTTTCTTACATAGTTTAAATCTTAGACACAATTGTAAGGAGAGGGCGACGCAGGGATCTTTACCAAAAATGAAGATAAAATGAAACTTATATGAAATGACAAGTCTCTGATGATGAGTGGTAACAGCCATGCCCAAAGAAAAACGTTATGTGGACGTGTATATACGTTCATTATTATTATTTTCCGGTGTTTGATACATATACGTGTATTTTGTACGTATACAATTATTATGAGGTAGTAGTTATTAAAATATGGTGTGTAGCGTACGTGGAACTCTGAGAGTGTCTTGATTTACACATACTTGTATGCATATAATAACATATAGAAGAATCATTTTGGATACGCATATAATCGAAGAGCGTTATGTCATTTTTGTTATGATAATAATTTAGCAAACTTTGGATGCTTGCACCACAATACATGCCACACGACAAAAGCAATGAGTTGAGTGATCGATGGCTTTCTAATCGAATTCATTGCCTATCTTCTTTCTTTTATCTACATTTCATATATATTTTCATATCTTTTCTGTCAATGACTTCTGTGGAGACCAAAAACGATAGAGCTGAAATCTAAACTCCATACTGCACGTAGTAAGTTGTGGGTGAGAAATTTTGTTTCACACACACGAAGACATTCCAATAGATTTTTTGGCTTACTGAAAAATATGACTTGTGTTTTTTTTTTTTTTTGACAGCAAAGCATTTACAGATTCATATTGACTCTGTAAACCAAATTGGTAATTCTGCATCCATGTGAATGACAAAGGACGATTGTTTCCTCGCACTGCGTGCTAAGCTATCCGCCCGAAGGTTCGCCGTCCGAGGTACATGGACGATGTCTGAGTTGAGGAAACTTCCTTTGAGAAACTTGATGTCTTCCAGATAGCTTTCGAATGCTGGTCATTCTTCTGGTTCCGAAACCATCTTCACCAATTGAGAACNTCCATCTAGGAGGGACCCAACACTGACCGGGTCGGCGGGTCTGTCTACCTCATACTCTCCAGCAACGTGAAGACTTCAGACTGCAACGGGTCTGCACGCAGAGTTTCAAGACCCTTGGAGCTCAGGTTCTCTGCTTAAACCCCATCTCTCAAACAAAAGCTCGGAGTCGACGTCTAATCCTCCTAGCTAACTTGGGTGACAAGAAATCCCCCACCTGCAAAAAGTCTCCGGACAATACACCCACTACACCACCACCGAAGACCCTCCGCTCTCCACAAGAATAGTTATATTCCTTTATTCTCACTATGGCTCGAAGATTCACCTACGCTGAGAAAGGAAAAGGTATAGCGATGATTACACGTTTAAACACACACCAATTAACCTAATGTGCCAACAAAACCACAATCGAATGGTATGTCATTGTAGTATTTTGGTATCGAATCCACAAGGAACTAGAGATCTACAACACCAAGAATACACAAACTTTTTTAATCTAAGCAAACAAGAAGATAGATGATTTGTAACAAGCTAATATACTAAAAATATAAACAAAGTAATCTCAAATCCAATCAAGAAATAAGTGCAAGAATTCAATCAAATGCTAAAGATGGATTCATGGGCAATGATAATTGATATAAGGTGATCAAAGTTCAATCTAGGATGTTCAAACAAAACAATCAACAATTCTATAGGTCTAGATCTCATTCAATATAAATTAATCCACTGTCGTGGCAAAAACCCCTATGCTAATCATGAATTAAACATCAACTGTCGTTCGCTAACGCAATCAAGCATGCATGAATCACAAGTCTACTAACCACTTAAACATCTCGGACATCAACTGTCTTTGGCCAAATATGTAAAAGACAATGCTAAGTTCATTCAAGCATTTTAACAAACACCTTTTGGGCGTAAAATAACTTAAGGTCTAGATGAGAGTGATCAAGTCTAATCTAGCATTAAGAACACTTAGCAAGCATAGAACATTGTTAATCAAGCAATAAACATCCTAAATATCCATTTAATCACCATAATCTATCTAACCCATGAATCACAAGTTCACTACTCACAAATCTCCATGAGAAACTTTAAACCCATGTAAGGATCAAGGCTAATCATGTTAATGAGCAAGAGAAACAAAAATATAAGATGAAGTACTTCCTTAGATTATCAAAAGATTCAAACTTTTACAAGTTTAGACAAAGTCTTGAGAGAAAAATGAGATAAGTCCAAACTTGGAGATTACAAGAATATTTATATGGTCTTTGGAAAACCTAATGGTTTCCATAGAAAACTCTAAAATGCCCTTTAAAAACACTAAAATTCGACCAGCTGAAAACACACCCCGGGTAGAGGTCGGGTCGTCCAACCCGCGCTGGTCTACCCGCGCTGGGTCGTCCTGGGTCGTCCGCGCGGGTCGTCCAACCCGCGGTGGTCTACCCGCGCTTGGTCGTCCTGTGTCGTCATGGGTCGTCCGTGCGTGTCGTCCAACCCGCGGTGGTCTACCCGTGCTGGGTCATCCTGCGTCGTTCTGGGTTATCCGCGCGGGTCGTCCAACCCGTGGTGGTCTATCAGGGTTGATATGCCTCTAGTAAATCGATCATAACTCCTCCAATACAGTTCCAAATGACTTGAAACCACTCCCATTAGAAAGTTAACTCGATTTACTATGTCTTACCAAAATATTAGCAACTGAAGATATCTTTAAGGCCTCCACCCATGTTCATCTTTCACCCTTTTTCATCACAAATGTCTCTAAACACCTCCAAAAACTCCATAGCACACTCCATCACCTAATAAAGACTCATGCATGCCTAATGCAACTAGCTCGACGACGGCCCAGCTAAAACGTATTCAAGCCCCAGAGATCGACATTACTCAAGCTATTCTCGACAATGCTCAAACCCTCATAGGAAGAGTCACAAATCCAAGAAAACATAAGTTCTAGAACTTGATTATGTTCCTCACTCAAAAATGGAACACGAAGGGAACTATAACAAGCTCAGAACTCGGCCAGCACTGCTTTCAAGTTTGCCTTGAACTGAAAGAAGATATGGAATCGTTACTAGCTAATCGGCCATACCACTACATGAGATGGATGGTCATATTGCAATGCTTGGAACCCGTGATTTCACCATACTTCCCATCGCAGATCCCCTTCTGGATACGACTCAAAGGCCTTCCCCTACACTACTGAACCAAGGATATGCTTGACAAAATTGGCAACAAACTGGGAAGAATCAACGACATAGACCTCAACCCAACAACAATACGAATTAGAGTTACTATTGACGGCCTGCAACCGATTACTAAAGAGACTGTCATCGACTTTTCAACTGGAGAAGAAACGATTGTTTCTATGGAATATGAACGACTCGCTAACCACTGCTCCATCTGCTATAAGCTCACACACGTCAGCCATAACTGCCCCCACCGCTGAGAAGTCTCACAAACTTCCCACATCCCAAACCCTCCAAGGTAAAGAGAGGTTACCAGAGATGATCCACGCCACTTACCAGCTGGTTCAAGACGTGGCTCAGGCTCAGGCCTTCGTGGCAATCGAAGTCAGGACAACAATATCGATGACAAAGAGGAGCAACCGCACTACAGTCAACGCCGCGATAGACATGGGCGACCGTTTGGACCCCGCCCATCAACTACAACTACAAAATTCAAGCCTGTTAGGAAGAGGAGAAGCCCGCCCCCACTACATGACTCCAAAGGGACAATCTAGAATAGAGGATCAGAATCACCCGTGGACTCTCATTCTTACATAATAACCCGTCTGTCAATTGATGTCAACGTCCAAGATTCACGATGACAATCTCTATCATTTGGACACCGACCTAAGACCAACAATCAGTCTTGGAAAGAAAAATCACAACAAAACCTCAGCGATAACATCTACACTCCGCACACTACGCATGCTGCTAGAAAACTCATCAATAACGTGGAGGCACACAAACAACTCCACAAGGGGATCCTTAATGACTTGCAGGATGCCACACTCCAATACATCAACGTATCTGATCCTGTTGAGAAGGAAGCGAGAAGACAAAGAGTCCTTGAAGGAGAATAAAACAACTTAATTGCCGAAACTCCAGCATCAATGTTAGCGCATGCTCTCAGATCTCAGGAACAAGCTGTGATTGTAGCCCCACCTCAGAACCCCACAAACCAAACTGAGGATGATTTAATAGAAGTAAATGAACTACTCCTGGTTTCTCCACCAAAACGACAAGGGAGACCGCCGGGAAAAGCAAATGGAAATGGGAAAACAGGTCTACTAAGAGGCACGGGATCTAAGAAGCGAAAGATGCAAGCTATCCAAAATTCTCCAAGAGTAAAGAACCTGAACTCTGCCAGATCATCCAAAACATCTCAGGCAGAAATAAGACCGGCGGAAAAGAGCAAACGGCCTCCGATCCCAAAACCAGTGGCATCATCGAATGCACAGATGGATAACGCTCCACAGCCCTCCATCCCTCCTGGAAACCGGGCAACATCTACATCTCTGGCGGGTGACCCCCATAGCAAGCAAGAAGCAGAGGGAACAACGAGGAATGCGGATTTTCAAAATCCGCAAAACTCTCCTCCTTAAAAATTCTGAGTTGGAACTGTTGTGGGTTGGGGAATCCCATAACAGTCCAGAGGCTAAGGGATCTCAAGAAAGAATAAGATCCCGACATCATCTTCCTAATGGAGACAAAAAATTCCCCGGAGTTCGTAAACGACAAACTGGATTCTCTGAACTTCGAATCTAAATTTCATGTTCCACCGCGCAGTACTGCGAGTGGAGGTCTGTCTCTGTACTGGAATTCTTGTATTGAAATCAAAGTAATTGAGGCTTGTGATAACTTTATCGATGCTGAAATTATCTACAAGAAGAATAGATTCTTCTCTACCTTCACTTATGGAGCTCCTGAAGCCCAAAACCGCAGAAAGATTCTTCAAAAGCTCACACTTATCGGGAGGACTAGGAACGAACCTTGGTTCCTGACAGGCGATTTCAACGACATCCTCGACAATAGCGAGAAAGATGGAGGCATAATGAGACCCGAAGGCACTTTCATTGACTTCTGAACTTTTATGTCGGAATGCGACCTATTTGATCTTCAACACACGGGCAATTTCCTTTCATGATGAGGCATTCGCCACACGCACACTGTACATTGCAGACTAGACAGAGCCGTCTCCAACAGCTTGGGGCCGAAATTTGTATCTTTCAGGACGCTGTTCCTACCTTGAGTTCGCGGGATCAGACCACAAGCCACTCATCTCAATGCTTGAACCTGATACAAAGAGGCAAAAGGCATGTTTCGTTATGACAGAAGGCTGTGGTAGAATGAGGAGGTGAAACAAATCATTTGAGAGACCTGGAACAGAGAAGAATCATCTGTGGAACACCGCGTATCTGCTTGCCGAAAGACAATATCTCAGTGGAACCGAGAGCATCACGTGAATAACCAAGTTACAATCAAACGGGAGAAGGACTGACTAAAGGAAGCTATGACAAGCTCTGCTAACAATACATAACACATTAACAAAATCAATCAAGCTCTCAAGCAAGCTTACCTAGAAGAAGAAGCTTACTGGTGTCAGCGTAGCGGAACGCTATGTCTTGCACTGGGAGATAGGAATTCTGACTTTTTTCTTGCTACGACAAGAGGGCGCAGAGCAGTAAACAAGTTTTCAGTAGTCGAAGATTGCGAAGGAAAGCAGTTTTTGAGGAACATGAAATCCTCGAAGTCATCACTGATTACTTCTCGAAGCTCTTCACTACAACCAATTCGACACCATCAAGTGTAGTTGATGAAGCACTCTCCCATACAGTCGAAGCTAGCTACAATGGCTCCTTAGCTGCCATACCCACACCAAAAGAAATAAAGTAAGCTGACTATAGACCCATTGCACTGTGCAATGTCTACTACAAAATCTTGTCGAAGATACTCACATGGCGGCTGCAACCTGTACTTGACACTATTATTTCCGTGAACCAATCAGCCTTCATTCCGGGGAGAGCGATAGCGGACAACATCATGATCACACACGAAACACTCCACTACTTGAAGCGATCAGGAGCTACAAAGCATTGTGCCATGGCCGTCAAAAGTGACATGAGCAAGGCGTATGATCGGCTTGAGTGGAACTTCGTAGATGCTGTCTTGAAACGACTGGGGATACACGACGATTGCAGATGATGGATCATGCGATGCATTACCTAGGTCACATACTCTATCCTCTTGAATGGAGAGGCGCAGGGAATGATCACACCAACCCGCAGAATCAGACTAGGCGATCCTCTTTCCCCGTATGTCTTCATATTATGAAGTGAAGTCCTCTCGGAACTCTGCTCAGCTGCACAACACCGAGGTTCTCTCGCTGGAATCCAAGTATCCAGGGGAAGCCCGAAGATAAACCATTTACTCTTTGCCGACGATACCATGTTCTTCATCAAAACCAACCTAACGAGTGTCGTTGCCCTTCGAGATGTGCTACGAAAGTATGAATCTGTGTCGGGACAAGTGATTAATGCAACAAAATCATCAATCACTTTTTCTAGAAAAACTCCAGTTGAGGTCTGTGAAAGAGTCGAAGCTACCTTGGGGATATCCAAAGGAGGAGTTGGCAAATACCTAGGACTCCCGGAACATTTTGGCAAGAAAAAGAAAGACATGTTTACCTCTATTGTTGATAAAATTAGACCAAAGGCGGCAAGCTGGAGTACAAGACAACTCTCGGCCGCTGGTAAACTTGTAATGATCAAGTCGGTATTATCGACAGTTCCCTCTCACTCAATGATGTGCTTCAAGCTTCCCAAAAACCTCACCAAAAGGATACAATCTGCACTTACAAGATACTGGTGGAATGCAAGCCCGAAAGAAAGAAAAATATGATGGGTCGCCTGGTCGGAACTAGCTAAATCTAAGAAAGATGGTGGGTTGGGCTTCCGGAAAGTTGAAGCTTTCAATGACGCCCTCTTGGCCAAGCAAAGCTGGAGAATACTAAATAAACCGGACTGCCTCCTCGCTAAGGTTTTGCTTGGCAAATATTGTAAAGCAACGAACTTCATGGCGGTGCAAGCTTCAAGCTCTTGCTCACATGGTTGGAGAAGTGTTTTGTGTGGAAGAGATCTACTACTGGAAAAAACTGGAAAGGTGATTGGGAATGGAGCTGATACTCGTATTTGGGATGAACCATGGTTTTCTACTTCTGAGATAGCTCAACCAATGGGACCTTCGGATTTGGCAACAAAAGACCTCACAGTGGTGGACTTACTTGATCAACCTTCGGGAATTTGGAACAGAGAGCTAGTCTCTCATATCTTTCCAGCTGCATCACCATCAATACTTTGCCTCAGGCCTAGTATCTCTGGTGCCCTTGACAAGCACTGCTGGCTACCAACCAAAGATGGAGAATACTCCACCCGAACTGGCTATTTTACTGCACTGGAGATGAAGAACACAAACATCATGCCTCCTACATCTCAAACCAATGTGGACTGGATGAAGGATATTTGGACAGTGTCGCTACCCCCAAAGCTTCGTGCCTTTATGTGGAAATTACCAAAGGAGCATTGCCACTAGGGGAAAACCTGGAAACTCGAGGAATGACTGAGAACCTCACATGTACCCACTGTGGTATGAAGGAAACAGCCTCTCACCTTTTCCTTCACTGCTAATTCGCAGTTGTCATCTGGTCTGAATCTCCGATAAGCAGCTTAGCGGCCATCACCACAACATTGGATTTCAAAGGAGCTCTCAAGCTTGGAACAAAGCTGACTAACCTCCCACCTACAGGATTTCACGTGGGACCTTTGTTTCCTTGGATTGTTTGGAACATTTGGAACATTTGGATTACACGAAATTTGAAGATCTTCGAAAACAGAGTTTTCAAACCGGCGGATACACTCTCGCAAGCAATAGCAGACGCGCGAGAATGGCAAAAAGCACAACCTGAGCGACAAATTGGCCCAAACCCCATTTACATGCCTCGACGCTCCCACTGCCTCGGACGGACGCCTTGATTATCAACACTGATGCATCATGGAGAAACGAATTCTTTTTGCAGGATTGGCTTAGGTCTTTTCAACATCATCAGGTCAGGTGTTACACCAACAGAGCATATTCGAAGATTCTGTCAACTCAGCTCAGATGGCGGATGCCTTAGCGATAAGGGAAGCTCTACGCCAAGCCAAAGCACATGGCTTCAACAACGTCATCCTCAAGTCAGATGCTCAGACATTAGTCTGAGCCATCAAAAATCAAGAATCAAGCAAAGATCTCTTTGGAATTCTTCATGATATTCTTAAGTTAGCTTGTGACCTCGATGTAATCTCCTTTCATTATGTTCCTCGTTCAGACAATAAGGCAGCTGATAAACTCGCCAAGAGCGCGCTTTTCAACTACTTCACCTATCCTTTGTAAACCTTTAATTAAGTAATGAAATTGTCGTTAAAAAAAAAAGACCTAAATGATCGAATACCTTTGAACGGATTGCAGAAAAGATGGAGATCCAACAAATGCTTTTGCCGTACGATTTAACGATGACTAACAATCTTGCAAGTAGTGATTTCTAACTAACTTACGACGATGAATGAGCATGCGGTATCAAAACCCACCTGATTCAATATTAAAGCCCAAAAAAGTTCAGATTTCAGAAGCCCGCATATTTATAAACTTGTACGTCCTGCGTAAGATTAGTTTCGCACGTAAGATTTCTAGCAAAATAGATACTGTACATTCACACATATTATACGACTGTATTGAACGTCAAGGATGTAATTTAGGAATACCGGTTGTGCAATTTATTTTTTGTTATTTTGCCGAAGGAAAATTGACCGGATGCTACTATTTTCGAATGGTGAAGTACTGGTCACTAAATTGATTTTTTTTTAAAATAAAATCAAGCTAACGTCTGAGCATAAATAAATAGTTGTATACCTTTCGTCTAAGATTTCCAGGAATTCCTAAAAGGGATGGAATGTTATCTATAGCCTGAGGTGACTCACGGCCATGTAACAAATGGGATTATTGATTATTGGAATGTTATTTATAGCCTGAGGTGACTCACGGCCATGTAACAAATGGGATTATTGATTATTCTAACCAACAATTGGAATTTATGATATTAGTTCTAATCGTAAATCAACATGAACCGTCCTTAAAATGGTTAAAAATTGTCAGCATCACACGGATAAAGAAAGCGTTGTTAAGAAAAAAGAAAAGAAAAGTAGGCTATGTAGCTATCGCTTTCGGGACGCCACTTTTAGATCCATAAATAAATAACAATCCTTCTTTTCATTATGGTGGGTTGTTTAAGTCAAACCTCACAAAGTTGTTTGCTTTGTCTTACTTTTCAAAATTTAATGGACCTAATAACTGGGAAAAATATCTTTTAATTTCTTAATTTTCTACAATTGACATTTTAATCAAAATATTACTTTACCGAATTTGTTTCTAACCAATTATTATTATACAAAATTAGAAACGAAATATTTAACCATTACTGAATAAACGGAAACCAATGGTTTTCATCAATTTTTAGCGGTTAACTGTTTAAATTTTGTGCAGCCTATGGTTAGTTAAGAAATAAACATGTGCACATAATATTTGAGTATTTAATATGCCGATTGTATATATTTAAAAATTAAAAAAACTATTTTCTGTTATGATCTATATAACTTTTAAAGTTAAAATATGCCCCTTTTAAAAAAAAAATTTAAAAGTTAAAATCATCCAAAAAGTATTACAAAAATTAATCAACGAGAACATTACACTAATGCGTTTTTTGATCGAATTTTTAACATAGAGAGCATTACAAAATATCATTTTTTTATTAACCTGGTGTATCCCATGTCAATAGAGAGACCCAGACTAATCTCCAAGGAAAAGTGCAGCCCACAGATAGATCCTCTTTCCGAGCATTCAAATATGTCATAAAGCATGAGTCCATATCCGTGTTAAGTGACCAGGATAATTGTGACTTAGTTTTGCACAGCAGGTATATCGAACCTGAAATGTGTTAGCGTCCTAGCCCCGCCTCGTTACAAAATATCATTCAAAAAGAATTCCTAGAAAAACTCTATTTGAGGATAAACACTGTGATATAAAATTGGAATCCACTAAACTTAACCTCACAAAATGATCAAGAGATTTCAAACTTTGTTGATATTCTAAAGTTTTAAAAGGTTAAACAAAAAAAAACAAATAAAGCAAACCTAATGACTATGGCTGTTGGATGAGCTTGTGATGCAAACAGTCCAAATAATAAAACTTGGAGTAATGGTTATTTCCTGAATCTTGAGAGCTTGGACATGAATAGATGATGTCTTGGAGTGTCTAGATTCATGGAGTAAGTGGTTAAATCAATGGGATTCCAATAAGGCAAGCCGAGGCTCGAATCATTTTTTGGTTTAGTATATGCTTAAAGAAAATGTGATGTGTATATTTATATGAAAAGATATCTTTAATTTTTAAGAAAATTACATTAAAACCGTCAGAGTGACATCCACCAACAGTTAATTACATAGCATTTTTAACTATTAGAATGATATTTATTGCAAAAATAATTTTAAATGTGACTTACTTGTTCATCAAATCAAAAATGTAATGGACTCTAATCTTATTCAGTTTCGGTAAACAACTATGTTGTAGAAACTTTTAATAATTATAAATATGCATAGTTAATTAAAATAACTAATAAAAATATAAGTAGTTTGACATATAGTTGGTGATAGTTTTTAACATATCACCAACGACGATTACAATTTCAATATATAATGCTATCACCGGCAATGTCGGAAACCATCGTTAATAATGTCAAAACCATTACATAAGCAGTGATATATCACAACTGCTACCCTCAACAAAAAAAAAATAAAGTTTATTTTGAATTTTATTTGTTAATTTTTACTTATTTTATGTATTTTTATTTCTTGTTTAGTTATTTTATTAACTAAAATTATTAATAATTATTTTTTAAAAACATTTACGTAATCATTTTTAACGGTGACAACTGACAAGTGAATAGTTCAGTCATATTTTCAAGTTTTTGTAATACAAATATCACTTTGATAATAAAAAATCCTGGTTAAATAAGTTTAAAGCGTAAATGGTTATCACTTTTTGAGATTTTCCATTTATTTTCTTCAGTGTTTCATGAGACAGAAAATAAAGACTTTAATCGCAACGATAAATTTTCTTCCTCCTTTTTTTTTTTGTAAATAGGCTTCAATAACAAAGTATCTTCACATTTAACTACTTCTTATTCAGCATATCATGTATATAAGAATGGGTCCAATGGTATAAACATGTATGCATTACATTGAAGAACGTTGTATGGAATAATTCGCACGTCTTATGCGTAAAGTTGGCATAAGGCAAATATTGACCCGAGACCTTTTAGTTAAGTAGTAAGGTAAAGGATCAGACGTCAACTAGATTATGATTTGCGGTTTGAAAGTACGGATTTGATTTTTGGGTAAAATTTTATTTGGTATTAAGTTTAATTTCTTGAATTTTGAACTACATATTTATGTTAAAAATAGATACTCAGTATTTTTATATCCGACTCATAACTGCGGTAGAACAGGTAACCCGGTGATCCGTATATAATTCGATTTAAATTTAATAAAATTTATTTAATTAAATATCTGATAAACCCCGGTAAAAATCTAAAAAATTATCATTAACCCGTGACCTACCCCTTGTTCCTNTGTAATTATAAAAAATAGAAATAAATAATATTTTAAAATTTATAAAATATAATTTATATTTCTATTATTATATTATTTAATGTCATATTTGAATATATTTACTTTAATAATGATGTATAATTTACTATCATATTCTAAAAAGTTTACTAAAAATATAGTTATAACTCGCTAGTTATTGTTTTTCTGTCTTTTTTGACACAAAAACACACTTCTTGCTGGAAGGGCACTTTGTCCATACAGGTGGCAAAAGGTGGACACTACTACCCCTCGCTGGGTAAAATCGGAAGGAAGATCGTTTTGTCTTGTTGTGTGTTTCCTATTTAACGTTATTTGTTATTTAGGTAGGTGAGATGGGCCACTCTTAACCGTTGGATGAAAACCAATCAAAGGTGAGGGATGTTTTGTCTGTAAAGAAGTAGGTTTGACATTAAATGCATGTATTCTCTTCATCTCGACGACGGAGGAAGTACTGCGACGCCGAAGGTATTATTTGAAGATTTTCGAGTTTTTTTTCCAATCAAAGAGAAAAGCTTTTAACAATGTTGAATCAGTTTGTACGAGAAATTTACGTCTAAAAATTGCAGCTGTTGTGTGTTCTGTTCTCGTAGGTGAAGGAAGAAGAACGTGTATGTTGGCGATGGATGACCAATGTTTGGTTATAAGTGGTGACTGGGTATGCGGAGATGAAGGGAAGTGGGATTTTGTCATCGAAAAGCATCAGATGGGTAGAATGGTTGAGATTCACGAGGGTATGGGTTTCAAGGAACTTGAAGATAACGTTCTTCGGGAGTTTAGACTTGATGAAGGGTGTTCCCATGTATCACTAAGCTACTGGCCACCAACAAGTTTTGAGCTTGCGACCGGTATCCGAACACCACCGGTACTGATAACAAGTGATGGGGCTTTGAAGTATTTCTGTCAACATATGAAGGTAAAAGGAGGGATGAACCTGTTTGCTCGGTTTGACGCTAAACCGAAACACGTGGACACTGAGGTAGTGGATGACACTGGAATGTGTTTTGTCGCACCTACGGCTGCTCGATTTCAAGTAAGCGGGGAGTTTGGGTCAGGGCGTTCTAGAAAGGGGTATGTCTCATCTGCAGCATCGAAGACCAAAGTTATTAATCTAGTAGATGATGATGAATTCGTACGTGAAGTTGAGAAAGTGGAAGGGAAAATGTTCAGTGAAAGTTGGAAGGGAGGAAGCAGCAAGGCAGAAGAAGTGAGTGGTTGCAGTTTGGTTAGTGATGAAGACGTTAATGTTGAAAGGGATTTGGACGAGATAGAATTGAGGCCTAGAGGATATGATAATGAGTTTTGGGATCCATTGCTAGCGGGCAATTATGGAGGTTCTAATGCCGTGAATGTTGTGTTCAACGCGGATGAGATTGTGGAAGGGTTGAAGAAGACGAATGGACCTCGGTCCTACTTCTGTGACACCAACAGTTGTTTTGACCATTGGGTTGGAGTTGGTGGTGGTAGCGGTGGAGATAACAAAGCCCAAGTGGAGAATGTTGGTGGCGTGGGGAGTGGTGGTGTGGGAAGTGGTGTCAATGTTGCAGAACAAGGTAGAAGAAGCAGGGAGCCAGCGCGGAGGCTAGAGGATGTTGATGACGAGGAATTTGATATTCCCCCTCTTTTTGATGACACGGAATATGATGCAGCTGAAATCCCAGATATGGATGTGGATGAGGGTGATGGTAATATAGAAGTTGGGAAGGTGTTTGGGAGTAAGTCGGATTGTCAGATAGCATTGGCAATATATGCTATTAAAAAGCAGTTTAAATTTACTCAGACAAGGACGAAGTTGGATTCATTCGTTGTAGAATGCCCTGACAGTAAGTGTGATTGGAGGGTAACTGCGCATGAAATTAGGGGCTGTGGATACTACAAGATAAGGAAGGCGCAGCTTGATCATAGCTGTCCAATAGAATTTAGGTCGGGGTACAAGATCAAAGCGACATCTCGTATAATAGCAGCTGTTTACAAAGCTAAATTTGGAGATCCGGGGAAGGCGCCAATAGCAAGGGATTTACAGAGGCTAGTGTTGGAGGAGCTGCGGGTAAACGCTTCATACATGAAGTGCTATAGGGCGAAGGAAAAAACCATCATAGGGTTGCGTGGTTCAGATGAGGACTCGTACTTGAAGCTGCCAGAGTATTTATATATGTTGAAACTTGCTAACCCTGGCACTATAGCTGATTTGGAGACTGATTTAGATGAGGATGGTGATGAGCGTTTTCTCTACCTGTTTCTTGCATTTGGTGCGTCGCTTAATGGGTTCAAGAAGCTAAGGCATGTATTAGTCATTGATGGAACACACCTGAGCGGCAAGTACAAGGGGATTTTGCTGACCGCAAGTGGCCAAGATGCCAATTTCCAGATCTTCCCGCTTGCATTTGCAGTTGTGGACAGCGAGGATGAGGATGCATGGACATGATTCTTACAGAAAGTTGAGAGGATTCTTAGCGATTCACCAACTCTATCAATAATATCAGATAGAGCGGTTTGCATATCGAATGCAGTGAGTAAAATATATCCTCAAGCTAAGCATGGCGCGTGCATAGTTCATTTGGCAAGGAATGTGAACTCCAGGTTCTCAAGTAAGAACTTAGCAAAGATGGTCACTGCTGCAGCAATGGCGCATAGGATACAAGACTTCAGGAATATTTACGGGAAGATTAGGGCGACAAACAGTGTTTGTGGAGTTTACTTGGGTAATATTGGGGTAGCTCGGTGGTCAAGAGCTAATTTTGCAGGAGAGAGGTATAACATAATGACAAACAATATTGCGGAGCAACTAAACAAGGCGTTGTTGGAGGGTAGGGGAGCAAACATAGTTGAGTTGGTGACATTCATACAAAGGATGATGACGAGATGGTTCAGTGCTAGGAGGAAAAAAGCAGAGAAACATAGGGGTTTGGTGAGCGCTGAAGTTGACAAACATATGACTAAAAACATGGCAACTGTTCGAGGGAACAAGATAAATTCGGTGTCTAGCTGGAGCAGTGAAATTGTGGGGAAGTTTGGGGGCAAGGACCAAGTCATGCTAGCTGAGAGAAAGTGCAGTTGTAAGTATTTTGATAATATCAAGATTCCTTGCGGGCATGCTATGATTGCAGCAGATGGGGTAGGTGTTCCTTACGACAATTATGTGGGCATTGGTACAAAACAACAACGTGGAGGGAGACGTATGCAGGTGTTATCAACCCTGATGGTGATCCAAGGGATTTTGAGATACCAGAAGAAGTGAGTAGTATGGTTTTGTACCCACCTATTACAAAGAGGCAAGTAGGACGTCGCCGGAAGACACGCATACCCTCAACTGGGGAGTATCCGGTGGGTTTAGTTATAGATATGATAATAATTGGCCAAATGTTGGAGTTATAGCTAGTTGATTGTATTGTGCTTTGTTGGAGGCCCCAAAGAAGAAACTGGTTCCCAACAAATGTGGAAGGTGTAGGGAGGAGGGACACAATCGGACAAATTGCACCAACCCAATATAGGAGAGTTTGGAGTGGAGGCTTTTGGAGATAAATGGTTAAGTAGCTTAAAGGATGTGATTGTGGACGTGTTGTTTAGGGTGTTACTTTCTAAGTTTAAGACTGACTGTTTGTTCTCAAGCTATATTGTCTTTTGTCATTTGTTGATTTTACATTGTTGAGATATCGGGATTGAAAGACAAAGCAATCTATAATTTTCCTCTAAAAAGGTGAAGTTGTTTTGGATTTTATAATCGCAGCTCATTTAGTTCGTACTTGTGGACGTGGACAGTAGTGTTTATTCTTAGTTTGTAGATTCGTGACATTTGTTGTTTGTTTAAAAAGTGATGCTGGTGTTTAGAATTTGAGCAGTTGCTGATTGCAGTGTGTTGTTTTGATGGAATGATTGCGCTCATTTTCTTGACATGTAGAAATAGATGAAAGTAAAGGATTCTACGTATCCCATATCTTACAACATGATGAGATCAACATATAAAACCGAAACAACTTAGAGTTTGAAATAAAGAGCAAGAATAGAACAGAGTCTGGGCGACTGAAAGATTTTACGACAAGGGTTTATGTTACATTAAGTGCATAGGAATTGTAGTTCAGGTGCTGAGCTTGACATACAGCCATTCCATTGTTCCCAATGCAATGGCAGCAGCTGCAATGTTGAGAACGGAAGACTGAGGTTTGGTACCAGCGGTGCAATGATTGGACTTGTCAATGGGAGAAGCTGATAGTGTGGCAGCCATAAGCTTACTTTGCTCATCGATAAGTCTTCTCATCTCTAGGAGGACGTTTTCGATGTGTTTGTCCTGTGCTTGAAAGCGTAGTGTCGTCGACCTCTTATAAGACTCAACATCGGCCTCTAGCTGACATATTTTTGCATCGAGATTGTTTATCTCATCAACAAAAGCCTCATCAACCCATTTGAACAAGTGGTGTTCGGATTTCCTCTGTTGATGAAAAAAATTAAATTGGGTTGCAAACCCCCTGATAAAAAGGAACAATTTTTAGGAATTACCTGAACGGCAATTTCACATATGCAGAATCTCCGGTATAGATTTTCCTTCGTTTCGGCGGCGTAGGTGGTTAGATTAGCTCCACACCAGCAGCGAGTAGGTATGCCAACTGTTGATCTGCGTTGAAAGGAACGAGATGAAGAGCTGTTGGAGCTCATGGCCGGCCGCGGCGGATACCCTAATTTGAGAATAATATTGTTTGCGGTCACCTAATTGACAGACAAAATTCAACCAAATGAATTATAAACTGAATTCCGGGTTTTGTAGAATGATTTAAAACCATAAAGATGGTGAATAATTATAATTGTTTGATTATAATAATAAAGATATTTTCATCGTTGGCTGGTATAAATTTGTTTCTTAAAGAGGTGAATTTGATAAATTTAGTCAAAATTCTAATTGGGAATGATGATGTAGACAATTATTAAAATGAGAAGGCATGTTATCAATAACTTAAGTTAAACATTAAGCAAGCATAGCGTATGCAGTTTCTTGCCCGTAAGTGGCAAGCATCACACCAAAAACATGAAACATAAGGTCCTAAACTCCCATATGTTACACAAAAGGTAGGAGTAAGTCGAGCAACAGTTTAAAAGAAGAGATTCTTAGGATAAAGGCAAGCGGAGAGCATAGTAAGATGGCATGACAATAGTCTTGTAGATGTCCAGAGCGTACTGCTTCCTTATGTCGTCAACTGTTTTGTCTGTTAGGGTCGACATGTGATGGACTGGGTCACCATGGGCATGCATCTCAAGAAACTTCATGCTGACGGGGCCGCAATCACCTGAGCGCGTATTCTGGTAAAGACCTGGAACGCGTTTCCAAATAAACTTCTTGAGACCGCTGAATTGAGTGAGCTCACACATTGCAACTTTCTTGACGAGGTAAGGGAGTGTAGTAACCAAACCTAGCATGAAGCGCTCGACACGCTTATCTGCATACAAAGCTGGCATAGGATCAAAGATTTCAACATACCCCATGTCAAGGTTGATAGCCAGACCCACCCAGTGAGAGTCGTTCCAAATCATAGGAGTGTAGACGGTGTGGACATCTTCCATCCATTTTTGACCAGGGTGAATGACAATGTACACAAGGCGCTGGTCCCATACAAAGGTCGCTTTCTTTCTGGATCCCTTGAATGTCATCCAATTCTCCTGGATGCATGCCGTTAGGAAGGGTGAGGTAAAAGCTGCTTTTTCGATAGCTAGTATGTTGGAGTGTCTTGCAGCGAGCATGTGGGTAAGGATTTCCAAATGCTGATATAAGATTGATGGTTAGTTAGGGATAGTGAGGATATAATTCTTAACAATATTAAAAGTGAGAAGCTCTTACGTAGGTTGTTGTCCATTTTTGTGGTTGCGCCAGGTCGAGCAGGAAGTTGTTAGAAAAGTCGAAAGTGGAGGGGGTAACGTGGAACCTACGTGAGACAAAGGTTTGAGGAATAAGTAGCAATCAGGCAATGGGCGTGTGTGACGCATAACTTATCAATATAATCTAATGAGTTTTGTCGCATAACTTACACGTTTTTGTTGGCGGAAAGTGTTTTGAAGAAGAGATCCCATTGTATCTGTGGAAGTGGTGTCATGAGGGTATGTGCCGGAAAATCTGGAGAGTTGAATAATTCCTTAACTAGATGGTTCTCCTCCATAGATGGAACGTGCCTCGGGATGTCTTTGGTGTGGGTTAGGTCGACAAAACCGTCTTGTCCGAGGTGTTCCTGTAAATCAAATTGCACCCGACAATAAATAGCTTACACATAAGTAATGGGTTTTAAACGTGAAGGTAGGTGAGATGTTATTAAGGTAGGTGAGATGTTACCTCGTTAACCATAAGCTTAGGAGAAGATGGAGATTCTTGTCCCTGAAATCAAAAAAACATAAGCTAAATAGTTTGGAAACGAGTAAATGTTTATAAAGTGAGGTGTGGACAATACCTTGTATACAACTAACTGAGTGCCTATGCAAGGTGGAGAGTTGGAGGAAGTTGTGGCTTGGAAAGCATTGACTGTGGAGGCATGAACGACAAAACCTGACAATGAATCATTACTCTTATTGGGTGAGGTTAGTGGTGTCATTGGCTCTGGTGAGAGTAGGAGAGGATTGCGTAAAGGAGAAGATGGAGCTAAAGAGGAATCAAATTTAGGTCCTGGGGAGGATGGGTCTGGGCTGAGGGGGTCGTAGATCCTGACACCATGAAGGATGACGTGGTTAAATGGTGGGCTGTTGGGGTGTTCATTTTTGTCATAGATAGCAGAGTTTGTGTTTGGACTGGAGAAGTTGTAGCGTTTTGGAGTTACCTCTAGCCAGGCTGGAGAATTTGGGTTAGTAGTGTTCATCTCAGTGTCATCTGTCTCCATGGTGCCAACCTGATCAGTGTCTTGGTTGTGTACAGGAGATGTGTGGACAGCTGGTGTGTGGATAGGAGGGTGGTCGTTGAGGGTTTGGGTGGAATGGCGGTGTAGCTGAGTTCCATATTGACTGATGATGGGGGACTGGATTAGTGGTAACTCATCTGTCTCCATGGCGCCAACATCCTTAAATAAACAAGGGATAAAAGCATTACATTGAGAGGACGTCATTTGTAACATAATAGTAGGAGTTAATATAACCAAATTGTATCTGATCGTTTGGAGCGGCATCATGGAGAGGAAAGGCTTCAGGCTGAGCTTCATGGATAGGGGACTGCCTTTGAGGCAACTCATCTGTATCCCTTGCAAGAACGTTCTAGAGTATAGAAAAAGAAGTTTTGATCAAACAAAGATTTCGGTAGCCTTTGGTTGAATGTATGAGCAGTTCATTGGATGAGTGAGAGAGATAAAATAGAACCTGATCATTGGGTTCGTTGTTGCGAGAAGACGGTTCAGGATTATCAGTGTTTTGAGGTGTGTCTGGCTTCTTGCTACGGTTAAGTAGTGTGTGAAACAATGATTGCTTACCATGGGATCGTTTCTTCTTCCTTTTTATTAGTTGGTGCAGCTGCTTCATCCCCCTTTGTAGTTCAATGACCATCTCCGTGAGCTGTTCATTGGTAAGGCTAGTTGTACTGGAACGTGTGAAGTAGGAACTTATACGCCTTTGCTTCTTGACAGAGGTGTTTTTGTTGTTGACCGGTTTTGGCTTGAGAGATTGTTTTAGTCTAACAGACTCCTTGATCTCAACACGTTCACGCCGAGCCTTGGGCGCCACATTGAGGGGCTCCGATGTAACTCCACCTGGCCACATTGCTTTGTTGAAAGAGTGGTGGTCATCTATCAACTGTTCCAAATATATGACACGATTATCATTAGGGTCGTTGGGCCACACTCCCCAGCCTGGCTGTGGTTGGCTGTGGATGGGGATAATCAGTGTAACTTGAAGCTGCAAGCGGAACACAACAAAATAAAGAACGGTTTTGTAGAGGAAAAAGTAGAGATCCAAGAGGAACTATTGACTTACATCGGTGGCGAATTCCACTCGAAACATGTCTTCGGAATTAATGGATAGATGTTGTGGTAGATGACGATCCTCCATGTCCATAAGTGTCTTTTGGTCAGTTGGAGCCGAGATATAAGAGATCAGCTGTGGTATGGCGCGGAATGCCACCAATTGTAGTGAGAGTGGGAATCCTTGAAGTCTAAAAGTGTCCTGCTTGAGCTTAAGGATTAATGTACCAACATGGTCGTCACATTTCTTCTTCTTCAGAAACTTTGGTGGTTTCATGCAGGAGATGGTTTTTAGGAATGACTCTCTACCCCAAGGAAAAGCAAAGAAGGTTTCTAGGTCTTTAAGCATACTGACATATCGAGGAGTAGGGCGTGCTTCTTGTTGGTGAGCAATGAGGACGCCATCGACGATGATAATCAAAGCAAGTCGTATCTCCTCCATGGAGACATCTTGTCACTTGTTTCGAGCATACGACATAGTTCCGCAATCATTATGGTCTTCTTCTTACCAATAACTCTTTTCCATACGCTGTCTTTGCCAGGAACAACAGTTTTAGCAGTGTCTGGGTGATACCCTTCCGGAAAGGGCCGACAGTCTAAGCCGGTGACGGTTCCAAACTCATGGAGACCGTAACGGAGAGGCTTCCCACCAAAAGCCGTCCAGAGCGTGTGTTCTGGAAGACATAGAAGTTGACGCGAGAGGAAGGAATGAATCAGCTTACAAGAAACTGGAGCTTGACGGGCAGGGATGTCGAAAAACTTTCCAAAAGGTGACTGACGAATAGTATCAAACTCCCGAGTGCCTCGGAGAACATGGCGAATGAAGGGCATAATCTCCAGCGAGGAGTAGATATTGAGACGCTTGACGGGGAACCTATCAGTTGCGAATAATCTGGGTGGGAGACAGAGGTTGGGTCCATCTATTCCTAATTTAGAATTGATGTTAGTGTTGAATTGTGAAATCAATAACTATAAAAACCCTAATTTCTATATAAGCTTCGAGAAATATAATCTATGAAAGACAAACCTCCTATTTGCGTTGGCGGCGTTTGCTGCGTCGTCTTTCCTTTCTTCTTCTTACCCTTCGGTTTCGTCATGATTCTCGAGGGATGGACTGTGTTAAAGAGGAGAATGAAGAAAAGGTGGAGATGAAGGAGACAAGCGAGTTTAGTTGATTTCTGGGTTAGATTTGGTGAAGAAGGTGAAGATGAAGGAGACAATCGAGGGGGAGTGAAATCGTTACTCTAGGATTTGTCAATTGGGGAAATCGTAAAATACGATAGGATAATGTTTAATGAACATATATTTTGCTTGAAATTCAAAATTCAAACCAATAAATAATATTCAATAAATAAATCAAAATATTTTTAACCTTAGTTACGATGTCCAGTTAGTTCATCTAGTTAGTGGTAGATAAGGTTGAGGGTATCTATGACATTGCACATGAAGAATGTGTGTCTCCAGCAAGGAGTGTCTTAATGTGTAATTCCAAAAACAAAATGTGTCTTAGAAGGTAAAAAAATTCTTGTTTTTTTAGAGATGTAACTCGCGGTTTCCCAACATATTTTTAGAGACCATATCTTAGAGAGCATTTTCATCCAAACGTCCTACATAATATACTCTATCCGTTTCAAAATAATACATGTTTTAATTTTTTCACATTTTTTAATAAAACAGATTAAAACTTAGTTATAACTGCATCGTTTTTTGTAATTTTATATTTTCTATATTTTAAACCAATAAGAATTTTAATAATACAACTAATGTTCTTGAACTTCACAATTTCTCATTATTAGTTGACAAAAATTGTATTGAAAATATAAAATATATATCATTTTGAAACAATTTTTTTCTTTAAAATATGCATCTTTTTTAAATGGAGGGACATATCATAGCTCTTAAATTGTTCTAGAGAATTAACCAAAGTTTGTGTAGTTATTGAATGCAATTACCCAACATATTTTTGGTATTTAAAAAGTATCTCAGGTGTTTTGGTATTCTAGCATTCTAAATTTCAGGACCGACCCTGGTTTAAACTCGACTCTCAATCTCTTGTTTATATTTGTATCACTAAAACAATTCATCTCTTGTAACACAAGAAAGGTGATGACTCTTTACGTGGATGTCAGACAAAGCAAAATGTTCCTCGCTTTTGTATATATTATATATTACAGTATATTTTTGAGGTATAAATATCACTGGCTAATCAATGAGATATACAAATCGTCTCTCGATGGACTACAGGAGGTTGGTGTCCAAGCTAATGCCAAGTTGGAAGCGTGAGGCAGAAGTAAAAATGCTCGGTAAGAGATATGTAGGTCCTACTTCAGATGTTAATTCTGTTTTTGGTAATTTTGATTGACTTTCAAGTAATAATAATATAAGATGATATGCATATTTCTCATTTCTGAATTTTGTTTCTACGATTATTCTATAACTTTAACACTAATTAATGTGAGAAGGTTACAAGATTCATGGCCATCCTTTCTCAACCAACACAAGGCGTGTTCTAGCTGTCCTCCTTGAGAAAGGGCTCTTATATGAGCCCATTACTGTTGACTTGAAATCTGGTGAACACAAAAGTGAATCTTTCCTCTCTCTCTCAACGTAAGTATTCTTATCGCCAAGAAAACAAAAGATTCTTAGTAGAGTGGGATTTACACACCAAGGTCAAATTCTCGTCTGTGTTAACTTGATGTAGTACACTCTCATGTTCCACAATTTTCATCTAGTTATTAATGGTCCTCCTATTTGATCAGGTTTACAGAAAGACTTCGTGGTGAATGTTCTACATATATTTATTAAATTGAACGATATAGGTTCTGAATCTTGGATACTCACCAAGAGATTGATTACTTGTAACACAAGGATTCAAGTTTTAACAATGTTGTTATTGATGCAGCCATTTGGTCAAGTCCCAGTTTTTGAAGATGAAAACGTTAAGCTGTTTGGTAATTAAATCTATATTACGTACTAAAATAAGCAACATCCTGATAATCGTTTGCTATATTATTATTTAGTCTATTTTTAGGCTAACTTCAATTTCAACTTTCTCCTTGTAGAATCTCGAGCCATCACACAATACATCGCATATCTTCATAGCGCAAGAGGCACGCAGCTTCTGAGTTTAGAAAGCGAAGAGACACTGGCAACACTAACAATGTGGATGGAAATCGAAGCTCACCAGTTCGATCCATTTGCATCAAGACTCACTTGGGAGCAAGTCATTAAACCTCTCTACGGTCTAGAGACTGACCACACGGTAGTCAAAGAAAACGAGGCTGGACTAGAGCAGGTTCTAAATGTCTATGAAAAACGACTCGGAGAATCTAGATTCTTGGCTTGTAATACCTTTACTTTGGTTGATCTTAACCACTTACCCAATATACAATACCTTTTGGAAACTCCAACAAAAACATTGTTGGAAAATCGACCTAGGTATGTGGGTGGATGAGATTACTGGTCGAGAGGCTTGGAAGATGGCTTGTGATCAAGAAAAGTCCTGGTTTGGTAAGCAAAGGAAAGATGATACTACGGGAAAGGCTTTCAAGATGCCTTGTGAACAAACAAAGTCCTGGTTTGGTAAGCAGAGGAAATAAATGACAGCAAAAAAAAAACGGTCTTGTGTTTGTGTCGTTGCTTGTAAGCGCGTGCTGTTGCTAAAGTAAGCTTATGTCGTTTGTTGACTGCTGTGGAATGCATCTTATAAGATTCGTTGTGTGCTGGCTCATGTATGTCTGATGAATATGAATAAAGGAATACAATAATTTACTTGTTTTTAAAGTTATATTTTATCCTCAAATTAAAGTTTCATATTGTATTCTTCGGTTTCAGTTAAGTATGGATAATAAAACTAGGAACCGACAATTATCCAAAAAAGTTGGGTTCCGATTGGGTCTGATTCAGTTTATTTTTCTAGGTTTATATAAAAATATAGGATAACTGAGGTTTAATATCGCAAAACCTGGGTGATCCGGATAAAAATATAGAATAATTTAGATTATTTCAGATAAAATATATAGACATTCTTGGATAATCTCGAGTGCTTTGGATAGTTTAGATACCTTTCTCAAATACTAACGAATATTTTAAATAGATTTATAAATTATATTTATAGTTATTTATTATTTTAAAATTAAACATACTTTATATTTTTATGTAGAAAATTGTATTTTGCAGATTCAGTACTCATTGGATTTGTGATTCGGTTCCGATATTTTGGTTATAGAAATTTATAAATTTAGTTTGGTTCCGGTTTTAGATTTTTTGTTTGGTTTAGTTTTTGGTTCGATTCTTTGGTAAAATGCTAGGCCTAAATATGGCATCACGACCATGGAAGCATAGAACTCGAAGGAAATGATACAAATCAATAGAGACATGAAGGGCGGAATCAGCTTTAATTCAAAACACAGTATTGCTGAATCACTGTGAGTACATCTTTCGAATATACAAGAAATGAAGAATCTTATGAGAACTTGTGTTTAGCTTCTCCAAGCACACGTAACATTTTAATGAAAGATAGTTATTTGTTATTAATCAAGAATCATGAATTAGAGTAATTCCAATAAGGTTACAAATTTTGAAATCGAAAAATTGGAAACAAATATTGATGTGTGTAGAAATGGAATATGAAGAAGTAAATGTTGATTTTTATGTGTATTTAAAGGTTGAAATTGGTTGTTAATTTGGTAAATAAAAGATAAAAATTATTGAGTAAAATAATCATTTACACAAAGAATAATGGTATGTTCGTGAATAATTTGAATTTTAAAATTAATAGGGTTGATAAAAATTCAAAAGGCATTACTTTTGTGTCTATCCACAAATTTCAATTCATATTTGAAAGAAGCTCATGTATTTAACTCCTATAAAACATTTAATAAAAAAATATTTTATGTTGGAATATAATTCTGTTGATGGACGCCATGCATACAAGTTATGAATTATATACCTAGTAATTTCGTATTTGAAGAATATTAACTTCTTGTCTCGACTAATGAAAAGAAAATGTTACATCTCAATTTTGACCTAAAAATATCCACTAGAACTTTTTAATTATTACAATTGATTTTGTATGATTTGCTTGAACATGTGGTATTGTGGTGATCAAATATTTATATCCATCCATTTAGGGGTTCAATTAATATATCTATATTTAAAAAAAATATTTATATCCAAAAATATTTAAATTAACTTTGCTTATAGAAATCAAATGACAGTTGGATTCTTCTTCCTCAATATTTTAATAAAGATTTGACGAAGGAAAATAAATAATTATAAGGACAACTTCCACGGAACAAAAATTATATAAGAAAAAATTGGTTACGGTATATCAATTGCAGAAAAAATTGGTTACCGCGTGAATGCCTAGTTGATTGTTACGCTATTTAAATCTATACTATTAAAACATGATCCTATTGTCATTTTTATCTTAACCTGTCATTTTCTTTACTAACATTGCATATTTCATTAAGGGCAATCAAGTAATATTAATAACACATCTATATTGGATCATTTTTTTTGGATCCAGCCCACATTAGATCTCTCTTGGGCCATTTGGTCCGATTAAGAAATCAGATCCAATTCTCATTTTTTTTTTTCCTTTGGGCAATTGAGTCCAAGTTCAAATATTTTTTTTTCAGCTATTCTTAATTATTATATTTTTCTTTTTCTTAATATAATTTAAGCATTCATAAAAAAAATTGATTTTTTTCATTGAAAAATATAAATCTTTATTAAAAGTATATAATTCTTTTATTAAAATATTAACCACATAATAAAATTAATTTATCAGAGTTATACCAACTTAATTCATTAAAGAAATAAAGTTTAATTTTTTAAACATAAATAGTCATTTAAAATGAAATACGATAAATAAAAAAAAAAGTTTAAGTCTTTTATAAAATAAAACATAAATATATGAAAATATGACATTTACTAAATATTTGTCAATTGAATAAAAAAAGACCCGCGCTTTGAAAGCGCGGGTCAAAATCTAGTTTATATTATAACTAGTGGTCTTTCGGCGTTACGGGCTGGGTTCGTATGTGTTATTCTTTATTGATCGGATTTATATTGACTATTTTCCCGAGACAGCTTATTCAAATATTCCTTTTCCTCTTCAAAATTGTTTCTGCACAACATTAATATATCATAAAGATACGTACCGTTGTCATAGTTCTCATCTGCGGATTGGCGAAGATGGTTGAGTCATTTGATAGATTTGTAGTGGAAAATGTACTGATATAACCCCTAAATCTAATGAACCTCTGGATTGTCGTTATCCAAACATTAGTTCGTTAACTGAATGTGTTGATTCATAATCTTGAGTGGCTCCGCTGCAATATCGTAGGCTAAGGTTTTTGAAATAGACCAAAGAATTTCCGTCAGAACTGTCAGTGCTTTCGTATGTGTTATAATTGTTTACCGAAGTATCTGATGCCATCTTATTTGTTTGTTTTTGGTTTTTGAATGTAGCGGAGAAATATGTTTTCTTGTGAGTCTTTCTCTTTGGTTAAGATATAATATAGAATATTTTTAGATGGCAGTTAGCCGGTTACTGCTATATTAATAACTGTAGTTGTTTTTTTTTATGTTACATTCGATGTTTTTTTTTAATTTTATGGTGCAATATAATGAACTATCATGTCCCGAATTTATTGTTCTTGAATTAATTACGTTGAATTATTCACTAATAAATAATAAATTATTTTGAGTTGGTTTTTTTGGATGTCAAATATTGTTTGACTCACATTTCTTGTAGCCTGCGATTTTTGAAAAAATATTTCAGATGATTTATGTATTTTTTATTTCTTTTCATAACTGAATGCAGATGTTATATTTTAAATATCATTCATTATCTTCTTTATATTTTCTCCCTGCAAATTTATCATATTTAGGTCAGCCGACAGTTGTATCGTACTTTGTTTTGAAGTGGCTTAGGTCAAAGAGTTTNTAAATAAAAGTCTAATTTAATTAATCATTAAGATTTAAAATATATATGTATATATATCATTCTAAATTAAACTATAAACCATATTGAATAAATAAATATTTTAATTTCAAAATTTACTTTGAATAATTTTTTTTGATAAAAGTTTTGAACTAACATTGATAAATTTTTTAAAATTATAAATTACTAAAATTATTAATCCCACAATGAAAATTTTGTTATCAGTAATTTAAAGTTTTTGCTATTAAAGATACACATGATAAGAAAAACATATGAGTAGAAAGCATCATTTAATAGATATTAATATTAAAAATATATTATGTATGTTTATATCATTTAAATTTAATTACATATCCTATCAAATTTTTTAAAAAATTGTTTGGATTAATAAAATTGATTTATACGTTCGCATCAATTTAATTATATATGTAATAGTTACTGACTTTTAATTATTCAATATATATTTATTATTTCATAATATGTAAGAACATATAATACATAAAATAATTTATATATATAATGTTTATCCCGAGCAAGGCGCGGATCTTAATCTAGTTATACAACTATTGCTTAAACTGGACATACAAATACAATGTTGTTCAATAGCACCAGTAAGTTATACTCCCTCCGTTTTTTTTATATAAGTCGTTTTAGAATAATTTTTATGTTTCAAATTATATGACGTTTTCGTTTTTCTATGTAAAATTTATTAACACTTAATGTCATATGGCCCATGATAATATACCTTCTATTTTATTATTAGTTGATTTGTGGTTAGGTAAATAACTAATGATGTTTTTGTTTAGAAAATATAAAAAATTAATAATTTCTTAATCTATGTGCACAATTCTAAAACGACTTATATTAAAAGACGGAGAGAGTATAATATAAACCATGGAGTTTACAATAGAGAATGTATATATGCATGATAATAATTTGAATCAACACAATAATTACGCAAGAGATTCTCCACTCATTGACACATCAGCTTTTCAAAAACTTGAGAATGTGACATGTCAATAAATGAAAAAACTTGAGCAACCACTGTATTCATTTCGTTTGTAGACATAAGCTAACTATTCTTTTACAGCTGAGCTTTCTCACTGATTTTTAACTTTCATAGCTATGTTCATAGGTTCTACAAAAAGGGTAAACAACTCACAGAAGAACCTGTTGAGGATATATCCAAAGGACACGCGACACGAGTAACCTCCTCCAACTACAAGCCGATCAACGCTTGGGTATATGGAGCTCAAATGGTCGCTTAATTCAACATGCAGGTTTGCAGTTTTTTAATTTTATTTTTTCACAGGTCTTTTCAACATTTACCAAAACTCCATCACACCCGATGCATCCTTTACCTTTGATCTGCAGGGCTATAGAAAAGCTCTCTGGATGATGCAATACATGAAGAAACCAGACTTTATGATGAACAAAGGTCCGGACGGAGAAGTTTTTGACCCGAAAGCGAAGTTACCAACCAATCAAGACAACTCTAAGAGTGAAATTATATATGGGAAAAGGATAGGACTCTGGTTTCCAGCGAGCATGTTTCAACACTTGGTCTTCTCCTAACTTCTACACAAGGGTAAGCAACTCATTACACATTAGATGCTTATTACATTGTGATTCTCTACTCTGGGATCTGTTTCATATGTATTGAAATATTTTGTGGGGAAGCAGGTGGGGATAACAGGAGTTGAGGTGATAGAGTAATCAAGAAAACAAAGAAAGAAGAAAACACTTGGGAGTCATTTTGGGACAAGGAGTTTGAGTTTCAGCTTACAGTACCAGAGCTGGCGTTGCTCAGAGTGGAAGTTCACGACTACAACATGCTAGTGAAGGACGATTTTTTGGGGCAGACATGTTTGTCTGTCGCGAGCTGAGACAGGGTATAAGTTATGTTCCTTTTTATGAACACAAAGCCGAGAGACTTGTCTCGGTTACACTTCTCATGCGGTTTCAGTTTGTTTATAAATCAGAGTTTATTTCTTCCTCTTACTGTCATACTTCAAAAATGTTGTAGTAAAGAAGTTTTTTAACGCACAAAACAAGACAATTTCCTTACATATAATATAACGAATCAAATAACTATATTGGACATATATATTCTGAAACAATAGTAAGCTTTTAGATATACCAATGAGCAGGGGCGAAGCCAAGAAGTTCTTATAATGGGTGTACAAACATTAAATAAAATATTAAACAAAATATTAAATAAAATATTTTAGATATATATTAAAAAAATATTTTTTTAGAAATAAATGAGATAATCATATAAAAATAATATTTCATTTGATTTCGTAGAATTGTCTTCACTATTTTCATTGTAGAGGAATATAGTTTAATACTTATCGTTGCAACTGGTAAAGTTAAAATCAACTTAAAAAAAACCTATAAACCAAAAATAAAGATTATTAAGTAATAAAAAAAATTCGTTGTCGAAATAAATCTAATTAAAACTGAAAACGAAACATAATTCAAACGTGCAATCTACCAAAAACATGATTAATGAAACATAAATAAATTACAAACATGTAAAACTGCAAACCATCAACTGTAGTTAAGAGTAAAGCCACTTCTGTGACTTTTACTACTGAATCAAAAACTTAGATGCCATCTAAATAATTACTAATCGTAAATATTGTTTAGAACAACTCAAAGCATTAACATAAAGATTATTAAATTAGTTACCAGTTTTGTATGGTAGACAAGAGAATAAAACTTTGTCAATTTGATTTGATGGTCTGCACTTGCATGTTTAAGAATAAAAGCTTAAGCAATTAAATTTTTTAAGCGAATTGTTAGAATTTTTAAAAAAAAATTAGAGAATACAATTGGGCTTTAAAGCTAATTTTAATTTTTGATGGGGTAAATTATTTTTAAAATTTTCATTTGAGTTAATGTAAATTTTAGTGGGTGCACTATCATGAATTATAGTGGGTGCACGTTTACAAATTCTTAACAATTACATTAATTTTTCAAAAAAATTATGGGTGCATGTGCACCCCTTCCCTACTGAGTGGCTTCGCCCCTGCCAATGAGCTATATTATATGTGTTCGCTCATAATTTGTGATGCTGTGTTTTGCATATTTTTTACGGTTAAATAAATATCATCAGGTTTTTCTTAAAAAATAACTAAGAAAATTTGGGTCTGTAAGCTCTTACATCTTTGTAAAACGAAGTTCATATCATATTAAATTATTTAAATGAAAAATAGAGATTCCTTCTAACCGAATTTGAACATTGTTTCTTTGAGTTTACATATTAGTTTGATTATAAATTTATAGTATAAAAATGAAAATGTAAAACAATGCATTTATAGGTTGAAGAAAACTCTTAATGTTTTTTTGAATTCTTGGTCTTCTATTTTCAACATATGTTCTTCTGTGGGTGATTAACGGATTTGCAGAACGCAACATGTAATTTCACTACATTGGTTGGCGAAAGAGCATTTGGACCTGTCTACAAAGTTCAAATGTCCACTGGTGACTATTGCTGTCAAAGTTCTCGCCAACGATTTCAAACAGGGCAAAAAAGAGTTTCATAGGTAAAAACATAATCTATAAAAATCTGCTTTATGATTCTGTGTGGTAAATAATGTTGACAATGATGTATGTCAACATGTTTCAAAATTCATTATTTAGATGTAGATGTATGTCAACATTTAGATGCAGACTTTGAAGAACGATTCTTAGATTGAAGAAACAATCGAAAGTTCATGGATTGATCAGTGCTTCAACATGTTTCAAAAAAAAAAGATCAGTACTTCAACAAGATAAATACCCGCGCTAAGCTGGGGCGAATATTTAAAAAGTTTTTATTAAATATTCAACAATTTTGCCGACAAAATGAAGTAAAATAAAAATAAAATATTTAACAATTTATAGTTTCGATTCTATTAATGACTTCGTGTTTACTTCGTTTGGATGATCGACATTTTTAGCATAACACTAAATATGTTTTGTGATTTGTCCTGTTGGTTTTGGTGCTTTTCTTTTTGGTACAAATTTAATGGTAGTTGAAAATTGTTTGTATCATCTCACCTTGATTTGTTGTCTACGGGAGGTTTTGGGAAAGTAAAAGCAACCAGTAATTCCATGACATAATACATGACACTTATATAGCTTTTCAAGGAATTTGAATATAGAACCACACGGAAAAATAATAAATGATTGTTTTTTCTTGTAACGCGACTTAGCACAAAAAGAATGTTACATAAGATGTCTTAAACAGGAAAGAAAAGGTTTGGAAGCGTACTTGCCATATTTGAAAAGAGACAATTTTTTATTATTTAGATGTAGATGATGTCAACATGTCATGGATTGATCAAAACTCAACATTATTTACCACACTAAGTCTTGTAAATCTCCAGTTACTAGTTTTTTTTACTCATTGAAAATCTATTCTTGCTCTGAACTTTTTCATTGATTGTTCCTCTCATCTGCTGGCTGTTATTAACTACGGAGCTTCTTGGTAAAACTTCCCTTTCATGTTTAGTATCTCATCCAATGAATCAAACTGTAACACCCAATCACCTACAACTAATGGACTTTTCACGCCTGCTCATTCGGTGTATGAATTCAATTTTCACAGAGACAGAGAAAGTAGATGACAAAGATGGACTTCTTGATTACACAATCAAACTTACAATACAAGAGCATAAGAAGAAAGAAAGAAAAAAAAAGGAAATTCAAAAACATGAAACTCAAATCTTCTGTTCGTTCACTAACACACATGGCCTTGTGTTCGAACTCCAATAGCAGCAAAAACAAAATGTAAAATGTATAGCATTATTCAAATCTTTCCCAATAACAATGGTATAATGGATAAGTCCCCAATAGTGGAGAGGGAGAGAGAGTGTCTCAGCAACTCATGAGTTCTTGCAACTACCACCTTTTCGTCTAAGCCTTTGGCTTGAGTGGCTTCACCACCTCCCAAGTGAAATCAGGATCATCACGCCCAAAATGCCCATAAGCAGCAGTCTTCTGGAACCTGAAGTTACCTCCTCTCTTCAAATCAAGGTTAATAGCCATCATCCCTGGCCTAAAGTCAAACGCCTCCTTGATCAACACAAGGATATCCTTATCCGGGATAGTCCCGGTCTTGTAAGTGTCAACAAACACAGAGAGAGGCTCAGGGACACCGATAGCGTACGACACCTGGACAATACATCGGCGAGCGAGTCCACCAGCCACCACACTCTTCGCAGCTTGCCTGACGATGTAAGCACCGCTTCTGTCAACCTTAGTTGGATCCTTCCCTGAGAAAGCACCACCACCGTGAGCACCCCAACCACCGTAAGTATCGATGATGATCTTCCTCCCCGTGAGTCCTGCATCACCGTGAGGCCCTCCGATGACGAAACGACCAGAGGGGTTCAAGTGAAAGATGGTGTTGTCGTCAAGGTACTTAGCGGGAATCACCGGCTTGATCACATGCTCCTTCAAGTCAGCAGCGATCTCATCGTTGGTCACAGTCTCATCATGCTGAGTCGAGATCAGAACGGTGTGGACACGAATCGGAATCATCGCTCCACCGTCGTTCTTGTACTCAACGGTGACCTGCGTCTTCCCATCAGGCCTCAGCCAAGGACAAGTCTTGTTCTTCCTCACTTCGGTAAGCTTCGCACCGAGCTTGGTCGCAAGAACATGAGTCAAAGGCATCAGCTCGGGGGTCTCGTCGGTAGCGTAACCGAACATATGTCCCTGATCACCAGCTCCGATGTCCTCAGGCTTCTTGGTCAAATGACCGTGAACTCCCTGAGCAATGTCGGGACTCTGCTGCTCGATGTTAACCAAGACGTTGCATTTGTCGGCGTCGAGACCGACATCGGCGGAGATGAAACCGATCTCGCGACAAGTGGATCTGACGATCTTCTCGTAATCCACTTTAGCGGAGGTCGTGATCTCGCCGAAGACCATGACCATGTTGGTCTTGGTGCACGTCTCGCAAGCGACTTTGCTCTCGGGGTCTTGCTCTAAGCAAGCGTCGAGGATCGCGTCGGAGACTTGGTCGCAGAGCTTGTCGGGGTGTCCCTCGTTGACGGACTCGGATGTGAATAGAAACGTTTCCATGTCTGAAAAGCTACAAAAAAAACAAACAAACAATAAAGTCTCAAACTTTATCCACCGACAGAGTCTAAAGGTTCCAACTTTCGTCAGATCTATCAACAGAAACACAAGGATTCGAACTCCCAGATCTAGATGAACAATGGGTCGAAGAGAAACGAACCTGGCGACGGAAGTATAGAGGTGAGATTCGAGATCTGAAGACGAGAGATTTTATCGAGGAGGGGAGAGTGAGAGAAACTCGGCGGGTGACTCGGAGTTCGACTCGCTCTGTGTGTGTTTGCCCGCTCTTCTTGTGCGATTATATGGTTGGCGGAGATGCGATCACGTGTTTTGAGTGTAGGGTAGTGTGATTCTTTAACGCCGTTGGATCTTGTGTTGAGGAGGAGTAGACGGTGAGATGTAGCTAGCGATTATCTCACCAACCTCCGTGTCGTTGGTGTGGAGTGTAGTTGGTGAGACGAGGACCCGACCCGGTATCGACAACGTGATTGGATCGTTTTATATTAACTCCGAACCGGATCCTTTAGATTTCTTTTGGAAGACGGAACATATCTGTCAATAACATGATTTGTCATTTTCATCATATTTAGATGTTGGTCGGTAGGCATGAGCGCTCATCAACCAGATATCCAAACCGAACCCAAAACCAATAATTTGAACCGTATAAAATACTTGATTAGATCTTTGTAGGATGATAATTTGGATTACTAGTATTATCCAAATTCAACTCAGTCTCGAATACATATTCAAATTTATTGCCTCTATATATCTTCTCAAGTCACTACATGGTTGTGGTTGCAGCTCAAGAACACAAAACATATGAGAGGAAGAGATCTAGTAACTGAGACCGAGCTGAAGTCCGAAAGCAGCATGGACTAGGAAAAGCGCCATTATCCCACTACCCAGGATCCCGTGCACCCCCCTCAGCTCAGGCTTGTCCTGCACATTATTATTTTTTAAACAGTTTCTTGATCCCCAAAACAAAACCATTAAGATCATAAACTCCTGCGTAAAGCTTTCTTTTTTTTTTACCTTGAACAAAGTTGGTAAGACTGTTTGAATCGTCAAGAGTGCAAGACCTATGAATCCTGTAACAGCGTGCGGGCTACATTGCACCAAATCCACAACCATATTATAATCATTGCACTTGGAAAAAAAAAAACTCAATACTAAGTTCAAAGATGATACCTTTCGAAGATGGGTTTGTCTGAGGTAAGAAGGGATGTGATACCACCGGTTGCTCCAAGGGAGAAGAAGAAAAACATTCCAGCTAGGAGCTTCGGGTGCAGGTCTTTGGCCTTTGCCTTCTCCTCCTAAACCATTTCAAACAAAACAAAACAAAACACTCTATAATCAAAAACAACGTTTCTTGTAACATTTACATACTTAGTTTAACATTTGTCTTACAATGTCATCTGAATAACGAATCCGGAAGCCTAGGTATGTTCCATATCCACCCATAGCAAAAAGAACCACTGCCTGGGAAGAAACAAGTCACAAAACAAGAACAAATTCATCAGCGGAAACAGAACATATATCTTGCAAATGAGACAAAAGAAGTTAAAAAGCATGAAACTTTGGTAGGGAGGAGGGAAGCTTTTACCATGTTCCCAGGATGACCCCAATGGACAAGCCAATCAGGGAGATTCAGTGACTTCACAATCTCCACAAAGGGTCCAATAACAGATCTTACAGTTCCAGCTGCCACAAGCAAAAGACAAACATCAACATAACTTTGTCACTTACACAACCTTATTGGTCAAAGCTGTGTAGGTTGTTTACCTCCAGGGAGAGTAGCAACGAGGAGGAGAGGCAGAGGAGAGACTGATAACATCAGAGTCTCTCTACTATCATCATCATCACTTCTTGTTTCTTCAACCGCGTCATCTCCGTTGTTAATCGAAGAAAACGCTAGAATATTTCTCCGGCGAGAGGTAGAGAGTGAGGGAAACGGAGACGCGTTCGGGAATCTGGAGAGAGACGGAGGGGAGCTGAGTAAAGGAGACGCCGTAGGAGGAGAGATGGGGCTTGGGAGAGCGGAGGAGAATGCGGTAATGGCAGCCATTGCAGAAGATGAGTGTAGTCTCTTAGTCTTTGGTGTGTGTGTGAGTGTTGGTAAAGGTGAGGGAAGTGGTAGAGAAGGAGATAGTTTTGAGACGATGGAAGAAAGGTAAAGAAAGTGACACGACGTTCTGCTAAAACGTCGTCGTTTAACACTTTTTCTCGTGGTCTCAACACGCTCCCATCCCACCTCCCATTTTTTTCTTCTTAATTCGATTTAAGTATTTAAAATATTATATATTTGCACAAAATTTAAAATAAATCTTACAAGTTCCATTTTATACGGAACTTTAGAATACCCACATGAGGAAAAGAAAGATCAATATCTTCAACAGAGGCGTTCTTAAGAAGAAGAAAAATGGGAGGTGGGATGGGAGCGTGTTGAGACCACGAGAAAAAGGTGCTCGGGACTTCGGATATTCGGATCGGTTTTTCGGATCCGGATCTTTTGGATAAATGAATTCACTATCCAATAGGTACTTGGTAGATTTTGGTTCGGGTTTCGGGTCGGATACCACCGGTTATGGGTCAGTTTTATTATGTAAATCATATACATATTTACTAAATAAAATATTTTACATGTAAATTGAATTGGTTAATTGGTTACGTATTCTATTTTTAGTGTGGCCAACCCGGGTTCGAATCCTTAAAATGTCAATTTTGTAGTAAAAAAAATATTTAAATACTATATATTTACAATATAGAAGAATTACATATAAGTTGAAGTGGTATGGTGGTAACATAGCCATCTTTCTACCTATCCAATCTGGGTTTGAGTTGTGGTGATGACATTTTTTCTAATATTTTGGGTTTTAGGTTATCCATTTCGGTTTAAATGGGTACCCGATTGGGTTTCGGGTAATAACCAGAACCGACCCGATACCCACGAGTATTAGGAGCAATGACCAATCGGGTAATATGGCCATATCCAAAACCGAACCGAACCGGTCCATTTCGGGTCGGATCCGGTTCGGATAACTAGTTCTTATGTCTTTAACAGAAGCGTTCTTATGTCTATTGGCTCTCCAAAGCTAAACTATCGAGCCAAATTTATTCTCAGTTTTCTGCCAGGAATACTCCTACTATCATGTTTCAAATACTACACGTATCTTCTCTCCTGCTCTCATCTCTCACTCAAGAAACTCAATTTGTCTGCACAATATTTTAGAGATTTTGGAGGTTCCTGAGTAAATTTACTAGACTATTAGTATTGTTGTAATATTTAAATTTGTGTAATAATTATGTTTTCATGTATCTTTAAAAAATATATTAAAGTTTCTTTTGAAATATTCTTGTTGTCTAATTCTAGTTTTAAAATATTATAAATCTTATTTTAAAAAATTATTTAATTTTATGTGTATGTATTTATAAAAACAAATTTGAAATATTTATGATATACAAAAGTTTTACGGATTAAAATAATAAATGAAAAAATATTTAATAATCATAAATGTGATGTGTAATTAATTATAAGAACCAAAATACAAATAAAAAGATGAAACTTGAAATTTAGAGTTTTAAATAGCGAAACTTCAGTTCTCAAAACTCTAAATTTGAAGTTTTGAAGTTTTTATTTAGAGCAAAAAATTCTATATTTGAAATTATATAGTTTAGTTATTTTGGAGATGCATGAGATCCTTTTTATAATTTATACCAGCATATATAGTTGCTTTCATAATATACTGCTGTCTTATTTTCTATTATATTAGATTACATGTTAACAATTCATAATTGTAAGGGTTAACATCTTAAAGAGATTTTCCATCACCCGTCTACATTCACTAGATAGGCACCTATTTGAGTGGAAAATCGTGGCAGAGGCATATTATTGTATGTTACTAAAAGACCGCCTTTATCAATTATTGGCCTGTTTAATATAAAACTATTGATTTCGACCTCTCGGTATAACCATGAAGTCACTGAAAAATCTTCTCGTGTAGGGACTCCATCTCAATAATTAGAAATATACAAATCATGAAATGTAACAATATATAAAAACTTGTTGCAATGCACCTTTTGTAAAAAACTATTTTAGATTAGCAAATTATAACTGGAGTCTGGAGTAGTCTTCTGTTGTAATATATTCATATAAAGGTATAACCGTGTTATAGAACTTAAAAACTACAATCAACAAGTTGATAATTAATATCGCAGATGGATGCATACTAAAGATAAGTGTATATCAGTATATATATCAGTAGTAATGAATCATACATCCATTTTGTGACAGTATTACCAGTGAATGCTCGCCAAGTATACATCACGCAACTGCTATTTGGTGTATGAAGTGAGGAGTAGGCATGTAGCTCTCTCTAAAATAAGAAATGAGTGTAACCAAGTTTTATTTTCATTTTCGGAAACCCTCTTAAATATAGTTTTGAAAAATGCCACATCAACTCACCAACTTAAACCGCTGCCCCATCAAATCCATTTACTTGTTGCTACTGCATCTGTACTGTATGTGTATATATACAAACACATACACGTCTTTGTATAAATGCTTGTATACATATATTCTCCCCCATGAGAATGTATGTATGTGTGGACCGTCTTTGTATAAATGCTTGTATACATATATTCTCCCCCATGAGAATGTATGTATGTGTGGACCTCGGGATCAATCACTTTGACAAAGTCTTGTGTGAAATGACTTAGTATGTACACGTCACCTTCATGCTTTCTCTAATCTTTTGGTTTAATGTCAACTTCTCGTGTTATTTTACCTTATTTTTTCTTATCACTACTCACTACCTTTGGGCAGCGGCAGTCCATGAACTATTATTTCCTTCTCTTTTTTTATTGGTGAATAGTTTACCAAGAAAATTAATACCATGCATAAATGTTTGACCATAAAATCTACATGCACCATTCTTTTCATTTATGATAGTATTTATTACCATATTCTTAGACCATATATATTTGATTAGTGTTAAGAATATGCTATAGTATTTCTTTTGAAAGAAGGGTTTTGAATATCAGATAAAGTTTATCCTAATGAAAATTATTACCAACCTAAATCTGCTAAACTAAAGCTGAAAATCATGTTGGTTGTGGTTCGTTTGATTCGGTTTAATACAAAGCAGACCATGAACCGGTAAAACTCGATCGATGAAGGGTTGTCTGGTCTCTTCAAAAGACAAACACGTAGGTTAAATTGAAATGTAGATGCCAAGGAAACTTTTTTTATTTTTTGAACTTTAATGCCAAGGAAACTTTAAACCATTTGTCTATTTGTTTTATTTCCAGAAACTATTTCTACATTTTTTCTAAAACAAAATAGAAAAGCATTAAGTCACTTGATTAATTAAAATTATTAACATTAATTGCATTTTGTAGAATTTTCTCCACTTTCACAACTTAGACCAGCTGTTCTTGTTTTGTTTTGGTGACCAAAAACACAAATCTATATTTTTGATACTCCATTGTTTCTCTCTTTCTCGTTACATAAATTTATTTTATAATAATGAAGTTAATCCAAATGGGGAGAAGAGGGAAAGGCATAATTGAAAGAAAATAGAAAATAAGTTTGTCATTGACTTGGGCGTTTCCAATACATATAGCAATAAATATATGTCTTCCACCTCTGATAATTTTTAGAACCAGAAAACACCTCTTCTTTCTCTTCTTCTCTCTTCAAAAACAAAACCAATATTCCTCAAACAAAACACACAGAGTAGCTATAAGGACCGAGAGAGATCGTAGAGAGATGGGGAGGGCTCCATGTTGTGACAAAGCAAACGTCAAGAGAGGTCCATGGTCTCCTGAAGAAGATGCAAAGCTTAAAGATTACATAGAGAAACAAGGCACTGGTGGCAACTGGATTGCTCTCCCTCACAAAGCTGGTACATGTTTATATCTCATGATTCGAATGGGTTGATTTCTTCTTCAAAAAAATGAATGGGTTGATTTATTGGAGACTTTTTTTTGTTTGATTGTTGTCTCTTTGGAATTTAAACCCCTGGTGGGTCTTGGCTGATTTTTTTAAATCTTGTATAATATGATGAATAAGGTTTAAGGAGATGTGGGAAGAGTTGTAGACTGAGGTGGTTAAACTATTTGAGGCCAAACATAAGACATGGAGATTTCTCTGAGGAAGAAGACAAGATTATCTGCAGCCTCTTTGCCTCCATTGGAAGCAGGTTAAAAAAGTCTAGCTTCAACATCTAATACTAAAACTGATATGATTCCAATATTAATAATTTTTGTTGACATCTGATCTTATGATGTAAAAAGACAACTCATGTTAAAATCATGGGGAAAAAATGGAGACCTTAATAAGTGGGTATCAAAAAGCAAGAGACTTTGCATGTTTCAAGGAAATTTTAACCTCTTTTTTTCTTATGAAAAATAATCGATTTTAGCTTTTGCATGCATACATTTTATGCAGTATAATTGCCTCCTTTTGAGGGTATATTCTTTAGTTCATAATCTAGGAAAACAGATGGGAGCAAATTCACTTTGACAACTATTGAAAAATAAATTAAGCGATAAAGTCTATCTTTTATTTAATTATTATTGTGGTTACATAAAGGAATAAATCATGTTGAAAATGCAGGTGGTCAGTAATTGCAGCTCACCTGCATGGTAGAACTGATAATGACATCAAGAACTATTGGAACACTAAGCTCAAGAAGAAGCTCATTGCCACTATGGCTCCTCCACCACCTCATCATCTCTTAGCCATTGCCTCATCATCTTCATCACCATCATCATCACACTACAACATGACCAATAGTCTTCCTCCGTATAACCCATCAATATCTACAAATCAGCTGATCACACCTCATCAGGAGATGATGATGACAATGATGGACCAACAACAACAACAACAACTATTATACCAAGAAGCCATGGACAGTTTGGTAAATTCTCCAAATAACAACAAGCTTATAATGAGCCATCAAGAAGACAGCCAGGAGCAAAGTACAAACAAAGGAATAATGTTGTTGAGTGATGTAAGAAGTGGGTCAAGTACAACAAGTACAGTAACAAGAGTGAAGATGGAACAACATGATCATCATCATGAAGAGAGATCAATGGAAGATTATGGAATGGAGGATATCAATCACTTGATAAGTAGTAGTTGTACGAGTAGTAGTAGCAACAGCTTGTGGTTTGATGAAAACAAGACAGAGGATACGTTCATGTTGTACTATTGATGTCTCTTACCAACATTGACTCACTTCCTCTCTTTTCTCTTAAAACTAAAAATAAATTATTGATACTTGCTTTTCAAAGAGGGTTTTAAAATGTTATTCATAGTTCCAATTTATAATTTATTATGAATTGCCTTTATGTTTTGTCAAACCTGTAGCTGTTAAATGTGATTCTTTTAGTGATCAAGAAAGAATTGTGCCAAACAAATCGATTTTTGTATACAGCCAATTTTCTTATGAATATTAAGCTACAGTTAAATGTTTACCTTTTTGTCTCTTAATAATACGATCGATGCATTAATAGAGAGATAAGGTTTTGGATTTATCAGCCTGTAGCAATTGTAACCAAGTGGGTACATTATATGACTCAAGCTTCGGGACTTAAAAGCTAAGGAGATTACATGTTGTTTACCATGAAAAAGTTTTATGGTATCTAGTATCTACTTTGAAAAAGAGTGATACAAAAATCTGCTCATATCATAATAATCTCACACCCTTTTGCAAATATTAATCTTAGATTATTTTCCATTTTGTGATATATATCCGTAGACTATATATATTAGCTTTGAGGTTTCTTACAAAATGGAAGTCTCAAAATACGCACGAACATATAGAACCGATGATTGTTGTTCGAACTTGGTTTCATCACCACCACAACACTATTAAGGTATGTCAATCTCAAGGTTAGTTCCAGTTCGATGAGCAATAAGTCAACAATCAACATATATGTCAATTTGTTTGCTTACCAAATAACTACTTTTACAGAATCAATAAAACAACTTTGTTCAAATAAATTTCAAAACATTACAGCTTTTTACCAATAACGACTATCTATCCACATCAAATCAATATAATGAATCTAGCAAAATAAACTTTTCAAATAATTTCTAACTTAAAGTTCAAAAAAAAAAAAAAATTCTAACTAGTCTGCCAACATACCAAAAGAGATATGAAAAGTCTGTGAACAGTTATGCAAACAACATGAGACGATTTATGATTATGTAAGGTATAATTTCGCTTTATAAAAGTATCAGTGTATTTGGTATGCTACTTTGTATTGTTCCCCTCACCCTCATTAGGCAATCTCAAATCTTATCAATACACACAAAATAAAACACATGCAAACACTATTCCCACTTGTATTTCTTTAATGTGATGCTTTTTTTTTAATTCCATGCTCTTTGCATACTTGAATCATTAATTAATCAACCAATCTGATCAAAGATCAACTATATATATATATGTTATAATCATATCCCTCATCGTCATCTGTTATATAGGGAATTNAGCCAGACTTCATCTTTTGTACAGCCTGAGCAAAGAGTGGAACCCATAAAACACGAGAGAAGAAAAAACAAAACACGAAATTAACATATTCAGATCTTCTCTCTTGCATGTCTAACATCCGGCGCCGACGAAACCCAACACCCACGGCAGACGAAGCTGATGCAAGTAAACCTCTCATCAATCATGCCTAAAATCAATCTACGCTTTTCAATCTCACAAACTAAGAAACAATTTTACCTACATGAATCGAGAAATTAGTGCCCACATTCCCGACATAGAGAAAAAAAGGAATTGAAGTCCTAACAGTTTTTTCGGTATTAGACTAAACCACAGATTCAAGGCCCGGTTATTTTGAAACCCTAACATTTTAAATCCAAATTTATTATCTTTTTCCATGCACTATTTGATTTATATACAAACAACTACCTAAGTAAACACTAACAAGTTCCATCACCCTCAACTTTGAACATATAAGATATAAAAATATGACTTCGTCGTTCATTCTTATATAAAACTCATCAACCTATGTAATATCCAAAGTCCCATCAATCACATTATAGACAAAAAATAATAAAATCCTGTAAACAAAACTATATAATACACCTATAATGTAGTCGACTATGCACCTAGTAAAGTAAATAGTCTAGTAAATACAAAAACTAAGGTTTATTAAGGAGACTGTTGTAATGTTTGAACTTTGACTATTTGCAGTTACCATGAATGGCAAGAGAGATCAGCATGATAACAGAGCTGAAGGTGAGTCAATTTAGGAATAATGACCTAAAGTTAAATTATTCATATGTTCAAAAGTTTCGGCATAACTACAATGATCATAAAAATCTTTGTACATATGGGCAAAAGTTTGGGCAAAATGTGTACGATACTTGAACTTTCAAAAAATATTATAGAACTTTGGTTTGCCCCTTTATTCAGTTAATGAAATAAAAATCCACACTAACATCGAAATGAAAAACGTCTAAAATAAAAACCCAAAATAGAGGCTAATGATGGTAAGCTTGCTGTCATAATAGGTGTTAGAATCTCTCGTTGGTATCAAACCAGTTCATTCTCACAGCCAGCTTGCCTCTTTCTGTTCTAGCCACTTAACAAATAGATACACAATCCATTACGTCTGTTGGCTGTAGAATCTCTCATTGGTAAGAAAATGGCTTATCAATGAATAAGCAAAGTAAATGGAGACATATTTTGACAAACTCAAACTTTGATGAATATATAAGATGCAGGAAATGTCTTGCAAGTCAAAAGTCATAAACAAAACAAAACAAAAATGCATCCTTTACCCCGCACACAAGAACTAAGATCAAGTCAGATAACTCCCTTCTACATACAATCTCTGTAACTACATCGTTCCAATTTCCTTAGATTCAGCGAGTCCATTTAATGAACAGATACAAGATGACAATTGTAGCGATCATACCGGCGTACTTGATCCAGGTGTCAACACGATTGCGCCTCTCGATGAGCCTGAGCACAGAGTTGGATAGCCCTACTGTGTTCAGAACATCCAAAGCTTTACGCTGTGCCCTCTGCATATTCCAAAACACACAATGTTAATGGCATGCAGATTATTTAAGGATTTGGTTCGAGGAGTTACCTTCAAACGATCCCTTTGCTCAGCATACTTGGCGAGGATAGCAACTCCACTTGAAAACGAATCTTCTAGCAATCTCTTTGAGTTCTTGACAGAGTTCATCGCTTGAGCCTCGTCATCAAATATCTGCAAGATGTGTGCTCCTTCTCCGCTCCCTCTGTTCAACAAATCAGCTCTCTCTTTCGCTTCAGTCATCTTCCTCTGATTCCTCCACATGTATTTCTCCAGACTTTTGTTCAAATACTCAGCTTCTTCCCCAACTTGTTCAGTCTTTCTGCATAGATTAGCAAAGCATAGAAAGGAATCTAATGAAAACTAACTCTTAACGCAGATTCAGAAACCAATTCCTAATTTGATCATCTCAAGATCACCAATGACTAATTCGTTAATGCAAAGTCCTCGATCTAAGATTCTCCGATAACTCATATGAATCTCGAGATTCGATTTCTTGTAAGTCGAAGAATTTTGAAATCAGGGATTGCTCACCTTCGCCAGAGATCGCGCTGTGATTTAACGGAGATTGAGCGCCATAGACCATCCATGCTGGAGCATAGAGACTGAACCTCGGTGATGTCACGTTTCACGGAGGAGGTGAGATCGGAAGAATCCACGAGAGAAGCGGATTCGAACCTCTCCAGCCTCTCGATCCCGTCGCGAGCCCTGAGTAGGATCCTTTTCGCGCTGCTGTATACCTCCGATAAGGATCCGCCTCCTCCGACGACTCCAGACGCCATTGTTTACGACTCAAAATCGTAGATCTTCTCGTCGCCGAAGCGTTCTCTAGAATCAGAGATGCAGACGAAGAAGAAGATTCTTAACTCTTAAGGCCTTGTGTTGTGGCGCCTTTCTGAGCCTTTAATTCTCTTTTGTTAAAGCCCATCTAATGATTTATGGGCCTTTAGATAATTCTCTTTTGTTAGGCCCATCTATTGTTCGGCCTTTAATTTGTTTCTGACTGTGCTAGAGCTGGCAAGACTTTAGTACCTCAAGAACCGTGCTTATTCGGAACCACAAATGTGCCACCGAAGCAGAGATCATACAAGCTGCGACACTAGCCAACGCCCACAAGTTCATATCCTCACACTACCCGACGGTTACAAAACATATGTAGGAGAGAGAGGTGTTCAACTCTCAGGAGGATAGAAACAGAGGATAGCTATCGCAAGTGCATTCGTGAGGAGAGCAGAGATCATGCTTCTTGACGAGGGTACAAGCGCTGTTGATGCAGTCTCAGAGAGGTCGGTGCAAGAAGCGTTGGACCAGGCTTGCTCTGGTAGAACATCTATCGTGGTGGCTCATAGGCTTGCTACTTTGAGGAAGGTGCATGTTATCGCGGTGATTGATGATGGAAAAGTTGCGGAACAAGGGTCGCAGGTTATTAGTACTTACTACTTTGGTCAGACATCAAACACTAGAACATGCTCTTTTTTACTTATTTTGTAACAACGTTTCAGATTTAATGGTATAGCATTATTACTGTGATCTAATCTAATTGCTCGCCTCTGTAATATTCACTAATCCATGATCAATCTACAAGCCTTTCTTGTGAAGTGAAGTTGCAAATAATCTCGCCATTGGCCATTAGCTCTTTAAAGTTTGCTAACTTTCAACTTATATCATTGTTAGTCAATCAGAAGAAAAAAACTTATATCATTAACTTAGGAATTGTATTAAGGACCATCTTACAACAACAATCCACAGGTTCCATTAACTGTGAACTATTAAGAAAGAAAGAAAAAAAAAAAGACTTAGTATACTCAAGCAGCCATGAGCTTTGGACCATTGTCTGGCATTCCCATTCCCGCGGCCAAATCAGCATCGAGTTGTGAGTGTGGCGCAGGTCCATTCATTAACTTCACACTGCAACAATACAAATGGAAAAATCAAATTCAGGCACACACACGCAAGTGATTCAAAACCACATCACTCATTCTCAATTCAAACCATTCATAACTCTCAATTCAGGCAAACAACAAGCAGATCAAACAATATAATCAATGAAAGGTGTTTAAAAATAGCAACTGCTCAAGAGTATTTTCAGCTTGAAGAAGAGCGTCTCACTTACCGCTTCTTGTGTTTCTTCGTCTTAAAATGATCATCTCTCACCGACACATTACAGAAGTACCGACTGAAACATAGAGACAAGACCAAAGAAAACAATTGAATAATAGAAACACACTTAACTGATTCAAACAAAAAAAATGAACAATATGGAACACAAAGACAAGAAAACATACTCGCAGTGTAAGCAGTAGAACTGTCCCATTCCAGGCAAGTCCTCGCTAAGCTCCAAAGGCTTTGTCTCCGTCTCTGGTTTACGCAGCTCAGTGTACACTAAATCGTCTCCCTTGACTTCGAATTTGTCACGACGAGCCGTCTTGTGTGACAAACGCCTCTTCTTCACCTTCCTAGTAGGGCATCTTCCCATCTTTTATATACTCCTAAGTTTGCAGAAATTAAGTGAAATTGAATCATCAATTTGCTATGGATAATCGTAAGAATCTAAAATGGATTTATAAAAGGAAAAAACTTACGATTTAGAGTAGAAAACTACACGAGGAGAAGCTGGAGACGACGATGCGGAAGAGAAGCCCTAGAGGCGTCTCATTTTTCATTTATAAATAAACCTAATTTTGGCGGGTTTGAATGAAACCAAGAGGACTGACGTGAGGCCCATCTTTTGAGTTCTAAAGCCCAAATATTATTTCAGGCCGATGTAAGCCCGCGAAGAGTATTATTAAATCAGTAGCGCTTTTCGTTAAAGAGTCCCACGTCGGAAAACTGTTGCAAATAAGCAGCAGAAGTTGCACTATAAATACAGTTCTCCTGTTCTCTTGGCTAATCACGCAGCCATGTGATGAGCACAAAGCGAACTATTCTTTCGCCTTTTACTAAAGAATACCGTGTGCTCTCTACGCAAAGTGGCATACGCCTATTTTTGGAGGGTTCTGCTTTCGAGTGGGCCCAACAATAATTAAATTTAAATTTTTAACAGTTAACTCTTAGTATGCTCGGTTTAGTGTTGGTTTAATTCACGATCAGTTTCATTATGTTTTGTTTTTGGTTTACCAGTTCTTAGGATATTATTGCACTAAGTAAATGATCATAATAATATCCTGAGAAATGGTGAACCACAATATTATCTCCGTCATTGTGACATTTTAATGACATTATTTAAAAAAATCAAAACTATATGAAATTTTAATGACATTCGTTCCTATGCGATTATGGCTGAGCAATTTTTATTTGTTTGTTTCCACTTGTTTCTCGGCAAAATGAGTGATTCACAAGTTTTAGTTAGCCCTCTTCCTTTACCTATCGCGCGACCTGCGACATGCAACTGATCGTAGGTCGCATGTTGTTGTTGTTCGTTTTGCTGTCGCATAACATGCGACATGCGATTTGCATGTTGTTGTTGTTCGTTTTGCTGTCGCATAACATGCGACATGCGATTTGCATGTTGTTGTTCGGTTTGATGTCGCGCGACTGATCGTACGACCAGTCGCGGATTCCCATTTAAGTTGCTCGAAAAAACAGCGACTAAAAATTAAGAAAATTTTGATCGCGCAACTGGTCGCAGATCGCTGGTCGCGCAACTGGTCGCAGATCGCTGGTCGCGCGACAGGTAAACGAATAGTGCCTAAAAAGCGAGAGACGAGCATTATTTTGTACCGTAATAAGTGTACTCGAATTCATGTTAAGCTTAGTTAACCATTTCCAATATTTAAATTCTTATAAAAGAACTGTGGGAATCGTATTTGACCCACATTGAGATGTTGAAGCTTAAACTCCATGTTACAAAACACCAACACACTACAAGAAAACAGCGATATTCTGACGGACATTCCGACGAAAAATGAAATCCTCGGAATATCCCGAGGAATTTCCGAGGAAATTCCGAGGAAACACAAAATTTGGTTTCCTCGGAATATACCGACGGAATTCTGAGGAAATATCAATCCGTCGGAATATTCCGAGGAAATATGTGTTCCTCGGAAAAAACCGATGAATTCCGAGGAAATATTATAGCCGTTGGAGAGCCGTTTGGGGATTTTACAAAATTCCGAGGAAATTCCGACGAACTAGCCGTTGGCGTCGGAATTCCGTCGGAATTTCCTCGGTCTGTCGGCAGGATTTAAACTATAAATACAAGCACTCTTCTTCCTCTTCATTCACTCCATATCTTCATCCTCCCTCTTACTCTATTTACACACGAATTTGATTCATAAAAAATATGTCTTCTTCAAATTATTTTCGTTCTTGGATCGATCGACCTCATTTGGATCCGAACACGAGATTGCTTACGGAAGAATACCAACGAGGTATAACCGAATTCATGGGGTTAGTTCACCGACANTAATTTAATAAACTATTTTTTTTTCTTTTTTTATTAAAAGGTCTCAAAGTCGATGAACGACACGGTCTGGAAGGAGTTGTGTACGCATTGGGATAAGGAAGAGACGAAAGAAACTTCTTCCACCAACTCCACCAACCGCAGGAGCGACCGTAAACGGAAGGGCATCTACAAGCATAACTTGGGTGCTCAATCTATTGCCACTCTGGGAGATCGCATGGTAAGTTCAACCGTTTTTCTTCAATTATTTGAGTTTCAGAATTTTAATTTATTGTGCATTTCTTCTAATTTCTAATGTTTCTTTAATTTATGTTTTTTCTCAAGGCGGAAGAAAATGTTCCTCGGTATATTCCGAATGTTTTTTTATAAACGGATCGATCGATGGATATATGTCCAAAAACGCATCGATCGATGAACTTCCGAGGAAATATCCCGACGAAGTTCTCCCTCGGTATATTCCGAGGAGATTTCCGACAAACTAGTAATCCTTTGAATTTCCTCGGAAATTTGTTTCCTCAGAATTCCGTCGGAAAATTCCGAGGGATTTCCGAGGAAAAAAGAAATTCCGAGAAATTATTTCCGAGTACTTGTTTCGTCGGTATGTCGTCGGAATAACGTTATTCCGACGAAATTCCGACGATTTTTTCCCTCAGTATCCTTGCTGTTTTCTTGTAGTGAACAGGGGATTCAAATACAAACATAATATCACGTTTGATATTGTTAATCGTTAACTTTATGAAGTAGAAAAGTTTATGTAGTAGTCGAAGAGAAAAAAAGTTATCAATCAAACTCTATATCTAATTATGTGCCCACCTCAGAGATTACGTCAGTTTTTGGATCTTATGAAAGATTCAACAAAACACAATAAAACCTGATGTTGACAAAATGGACCCGATCGAGAAGGAGGAACGGAACGCAACTACGCAACTCTTTGAGACATTTTTTTCACCATTTCTCATCTTGTTCTTTTTACTGTTGTTCCAGTTGAAAACAATCATATTAACTTACTTTTTAGGTTTTCTCGCAGAATTCAAAAAGTTAATATGGCTGTTCCTCGTGTCTTTGTCTATATTAGCTGCCCACGTTTTTTTTAAATTGTATATGTAGTTCTTAGCTTCTTCTTTTTTTTTTTGACTAAAAGCTTTCTATGTAGTTCTTAGCTGCTTCCATCATTCTATGGAGGTAAGATACAAATCCAAGTGATTTAATTAAAATCAATAATTGCTCTGCGATGGACCAAACTAATTATTTTGTAAGAATTAAAACATTAATTATATATGATATTAGTGGTGTACGAATTGAGTAAAGTAGTGTATACGTATTGGGCAGGTGAAATGAATTAATATCTCCTTATATGAAAACAAAACGTGGAGATATTACATTCTTAATAATACTGATATATATATATGAATTTTTCGTTGAAATGTGCATATAAAGAGATATCAATTCATGCGCATTCTTGTTTAGTAAAAAAATAACAATGCATGCACATTCTTTTTGGTAATTTACAAAATATGCATGTTACACACACATATCTAGAATTCTTTATGTACTAGTACCAAGTATACAAATAGGTCAAACTACTAGACAAATTACAACCATAGATATCAATTCATGCGCATTCTTGTTTAGTAAAAAAATAACAATGCATGCACATTCTTTTTGGTAATTTACAAATATATGCATGTTACACACACATATCTAGAATTCTTTATGTACTAGTACCAAGTATACAAATAGGTCAAACTACTAGACAAATTACAACCATGTGCGATTGTTTGTTTCTTCTTCTGTTGTAAAATATAAATCTGATATTGCGTTAAATGAGCCTATTCCAAAATATCACTCATATATTTTAAGCATCACATATATATTAGAAAAAGTAGCAAAAATATTAAAGAAATGAAATGAATTTACAGTATACGATTATGTTATTATATAAGTAACGTAAACGTTTGAAGTGGTAAAAGTATTTTATTTTCTGTAAATTTTACAAACTAATGTGTAAAGGATATTATACTATAAGAAAACACAAGCTTAACGAGAAAATTAACGAGAAATATTTTTTCTTCGTCAATTTACGTCGACTTTACGAAGAAATTACGCGGAAAAATAAAATCAGCGTTATTTCTTCGTAAAGTAACGACGAAACAGTTTCGTCGTAAAGTTGATGTAAAGTGACGTGGCTTTTACGAGGAAAGCGGATTTCCTCGTACATTCCACCTAAACTTAGCGTGGTCTTTACGAGGAAATAATTTACGTCTACTTAGCGAGGAAATTTTGAATCCACCAACTTTGTTTGTCACACATTTTTTTTCGGCCACCTAACTAATTTTCGTCGTAAATTCGTAGGAAAATTACAACTACCATATTCGAAAATTTTCTATAAATAGGGACGTTTGAACATCATTTTAAACACACAAAAAAAACGAGAAAGAAAAAAAAATGGCTGGCTCCGGGAATAATTTCGAGTTGCGGAAGTGGATGTATATGCATAGAGATGCTAACGGGAGAGTGACGAAAGAATACCTTGCGGGGCTGGAGAAATTTATGCATCAAATAGATTCAACACCGCTCGCCCAAGAAAGTGGTAAGATGTTATGTCCTTGTCGAAAATGCAACAATTCGAAATTGGCAAACCGTGAAAATGTTTGGAAGCATTTAATAAATAGAGGTTTCATGCCAAATTACTATATCTGGTTTCAACATGGTGAAGGTTATAATTATGACCAGAATGAAGATAGTAGTAGTAATAACAATTTTCAGGAAGAACCGGTTGATCATCATTTGCATAATGAACATAGTTACCATCAGGAGGAGATGGTTTATGATATGGTTCATGATATGGTAGCTGATGCATTCGTAGCTCATGATGAAGACGAAGAACCTAATATAGATGCAAAAAAGTTTTACGAAATGTTAAACGCGGCAAATCAACCACTTTACAGTGGTTGTAGAGAAGGTTTCTCTAATTTGTCGTTGGTTGGTAGAATGATGAATATTAAAACTGATCACAATCTATCTGAAAGTTGCATGAACGAATGGGCAGACTTGTTTAAAGAGTATTTGCCGGAAGACAATGTGTCTGCTGATTCTTATTATGAGATTCAGAAACTGGTTTATAGTCTTGGGTTACCTTCAGAGATGATAGATGTTTGCATCGACAACTGCATGATCTACTGGGGAGATGATGAGAAGTTAAAAGAATGTTGATTCTGCAAGAAGCCACGATTCAAGCCGCAAGGACGGGGACGTAATAGGGTACCGTACCAAAGGATGTGGTACCTACCAATTACAGACAGATTGAAAAGATTGTACCAACCAGAGCAGACAGCTGTAAAGATGAGATGGCATGCCGAGCATACTAAGACGGATGGTGAGATGACTTATCCATGAGATGCAAGAGCCTGGAAACATTTTAACAAAGTANACCCAAGGTCTTAAAATACAAACATTCTCTTTTCATTCTTTAAAGTATTATTCACAAATCTCTCCTCTCATACTATTAAGGTATTACGACAATGCTGCTTGTGTGCTAAGAAAAATGTGTTTAGACGCAAAGGCTCCTCATCTTTAGAACCCTGAACTCAACTCTTTGTGTCTTGTCTCCAAAAAGCATGTCTGGTCTATCTTTTCCATGTGTTGAATACTGGTAACAACAATATGATCTTCCTTTTTTATATGTAGACCAGGTCGTGAGAGTGATAGTGATCCAGAAAACCTTGATTGAACATGCTGAGAAGCTTCGCCAAGTTAAAGCAGTTCTTGAAGAGGTTCTTTAGTACTTTCTCTCTCTTTGTTGAATATTCGCCATGCTTCGATTTATTATACATAAACTATAGAATTTTTCTTTTTCATTAATTTTTTTCACTCCCCTCCGCGGATCCCCCTAAACGCCGTCGTATGTCATGAAATTTTTTCTTCTTTTTTTTTTCAATCACGTATCAATTGAAGGGGGATATGGTTTCAAACCAATGAAGACAATTGAAGCGAGAACCAGACGAGGTGAAGTTTGTCGATACTCTCGGAATTTACATTTTTTTTTGTTTCTCTAATTGGATTCGACTTTTAAGCTATAAGGCGAAGATTTTTTGGTTTTTCTGATTGGATTCGACTTTTAAGCTATGATACAAAGATTTTTGAATTTCACTGATTGGATTCGACATATGTTAAGCTATAAACTACGATCTGCTTATTAACATTTTGAATCTTTGTATCTAATTGACTGATTAACCTTCTTGTTGTTGAGTTTTTGATTCTCTTAAACAAGACCATTGCCACGACCAGAGATGTATTTCCCGGACTGTCTACTAATAGAACAAGAAGAGACAACTGACATTTACAACAATCGGTAATTCGACTTCAGTCTCTGAAGAAGGACTGTAAGATTATCTCCTCCTTAATAACTCAACAAGCATTTAGACAGTCCTCTCTTGAGATTTTCAAGTTTGGTTTTTGTTTCATTAGCACGATTTTGAGCTTCACATTACTAATTTTGATAGTCTGTTGCATCACTAATTGCAGCAAGATTTAGAGCTTCACATTACTAATTTAGTCAGTCGGTTTCATTCCTTGCGGTTTCCGGTCTGTTGGTTTTCGGATTTTCAAGTTTGGTCTTCTTAATTATGAGAAAAAATGTGAATAGCCTATTTAGAAAAACCCAAATATATTGTCGATAGATGTTAAGCCCATATATTTATTCGATTTAGGGATAATAATTAGATAACTTGCGCAAGATTGTTAACTAATTTGCATATTAATAACTTTCCTTATTATTCAAATCAATTGCTTGCGGCGATTGTTATCATATTTATTACATTACTTGCGCAAGTTAAAATCATATCATATGCAAATCAATTTATGACAATACACAATTAATATCTTTCTTTAAACGATTTCAATCTTTATTAGAGGTCATTAATATGATAAATAAATCGGCTTAATATATATATGAGAAACCCGAATGCTTAAAATATAAACATTCAGCTCTTACAAGAACAATGGCAATGGTGCGAGCCAAAAAAAATATTATTTCTTATGTGAGAGAATTAAAACCCCGTAAAGATACGCTGCGTATTGAAGTTAGGATTGTTCGCTTGTGGAGAAACTATAACAAAGAATCAGGAAACACCATTGAAATGGTGGTTGTTGATAAAGAAGTAAGTATACATCACACAAAATGGATTTTTTTAGAAGCATCGTTTATATACTTATTTTGCGTTTATAAAACTCTTATAATTTTTGTGACCAGGGGATAAGAATTCATGCTTCAGTTGGTGAAGGGTTTGTGTTGAATACACAGGAAGGATCAAAGGATCTATGTATATAATACATAAATGTGACCAGGGACAAGTAATACTATCTTATATCATTTTTTTTGTTGAATATACTATCTTATAAGTAAGCTAGCATTATGCACTTTTTATTTAATTCATGAGGTCATTTTCTCACAGCAGAAAACCTTTTGGAATGGCGCAGAGAGGAAATTTCTCAGGGATATACAGGAAGGTTCAACTGAAGCCGCTGAAGTGGGATGGTGAAGGCGAAGAAGAAAGACCTGTAGAGGCCCTTATGATTCTTAAATACGGCGGTGTTCTAACTCACGCTGGTAGAAAATAGGTGTTTATATACTCTACCATTTAATTTGTCATTGTTATATATATAACTATGTTTCCAAATATGGAAGAATTGTTTAACTTATTGATGTTTGCTTCATCTGCATGCAGGCAGAAGAGCTTGGTAGATTCTTCCGATACAATATGTATCCAGGTAAGGCCCCCTGATCTGTTACTTTTATTTTGGAGTATTTCACCGATGAAATGGCCTTAAATTANATCTATAAGAGAATTATCTTACTTTTTGAATATGATTTATATTGGAAATAACTTCTTTTTAAAAACAATACTGAAATCGTTAACAAGAAGGTTTCTCAATCTCCTCTTACGTTTTCTTGGTTTAATCGTCTTCTATCAAGAAAGCACGTAAAGAATATGCTACATTTATGCTAAACATCTGCCATCATGGATCCGTCACCCATGGCACCATCTTACATCGTGTCCAAATCGACATACTTACACATGTTCCAGCTCGGTAAACAAAATTAGCTTTATTACTAAAAAAGTAATCAGATGCAGATCGAGAAAACGGGCATTTAAATAGTGAACTTACCCAAATTTGCCAAAACATACATGAACTCTTCATTAACCTAAATAAATAACAAACTTATGTTGACTGCCCCCTTTTAGATATGAGTTTAGTCAACATTAATTAACGTAAGCGCCGTTTAGTGTTAACGACGAAATAATCATTTTCATCTCTTCTACCTCTTATCTCCTTCACCTTAGAACCCTAATATCTGCAATTTATTTCTTCTCTGGTTCTTCGTCAAAATCCCATCATGAACCCTAAGGAAAAAGGAAAAAAATTCATGTCCGTCGATCCAAGCCAAGAGAACCCGAGCATGAACCCCCACTTGTGGTTGAAAGCAACACTGTGGAGAGGAATGGAGCTGAGGATGCGGACAGAGAGGAGCATGAACGTGTGCCTGGTGATGACTGTGAAGCTATTGTTGACGATTCTGATGATGAATTGGTAGAACAAGTTGAAGAGAATGATGTCGAAGAAGAAGCAGGAGGCATTCGAGTTGAAGAAGAAGCTTGTGAAGTGTTATCTACACACTTTGGAGATGTCGCAGGGAATGATGGAGGAGACGATGATTATGAGAGCGGAGATGACGACTGTTGGAAAGAAGATAATATACCTGATCCTATATCATCTGATGATGAAGAAAAGGATGCGCGAAGGGAAGCACGAGAGGATGAAGCATCAATCGATGAGGTTTTGGTATTGGGAAAGACATTTTCCTCTGCGGCTGAGTTCAAGCAAGCTCTTTTGAGGTATTCGTTGAAAACAAGATACGACGTTAAGCTATACATTTCATCACAACTGAAGCTTGGTGCGGTTTGCTCGGACACTGAATATGATTGTCCTTGGAGGGTGTACTGTTCGTATGAAAAGAGGAAGCATAAGCTGCAAATAAAAGTGTATGTTAATGAACACACTTGTATAAGGTCTGGGTACTCGAAAATGTTGAAGAGTTCATCAATTTCACAATTGTTTGCTGAAAGACTGAGGTTGAATCCAAAGCTTACAGCTATAGAAATTGGTGAAGAGATCAAACGGACTTACAACTTGATAGTAACCGATGAGCAGTGTCGAAAAGCGAAGACAAAAATCACTAAGGAAAGGAGAGCAGGCCATGAAGCTCACTTTTCACGAATATGGGATTATGAAGCCGAGCTTCGTAAGAAAAATCCAGGCACCACCACAGAGATAGTGACCATTCCAGGAGCAACACCAAGAAGTAAACAAAGGTTTGATCGCTTCTATGTATGTTTTGAAGCACAAAGATCGGCTTGGAAGTCCACTTGTAGACCAATCATAGGTCTAGATGGAGCCTTTCTCAAATGGGATGTGAAAGGCCAATTGATTGCTGCTGTTGGAAGAGATGGAGATAATCGATTGTGCCAATTGCTTGGGCAGTAGTGGAGATCGAAATTATATCAATTGGGCATGGTTCGTCAATCATCTAAAGACGGATTTGGAACTTGGTGATGGAAGCAACTTCACAATCATATCTGATAGGCAAAAGGTAAGGATTTATGTGTTGTTTCGTAGGGTTTGCTGCTTTACTTATTTTAAGACAGTTTTATATCAAAATAACAAGTGTTTTATGTGTTGTTTTGTAGGGTTTGTTGAAAGCTGTTCATCTAGAGCTCCCTAATGCAGAACATAGAATGTGTGCTAGACACATTCTTGGGAATGGGAAGAGAGATAGCCATGACCCGCAGCTAGAGAGATTATTCTGGAAAATAGCTCGCAGTTACACTTTAGGAGACTTTCGTGAGCAAATGAATGAGCTTCAGAGGTACAATCCAGTGGCACATCAAAACCTTCAAGTCACCAACCCTCAGACTTGGTAACGGGCTTTCTTTAAGGTTGGTTCATTTTGCAATGATAATCTGAACAACCTCAATGAATCTTTCAATAAAACAATCCGTGAGGCTAGGCGAAAACCACTTCTTGAGCTGCTAGAGAAAATTAGGAGACAATGCATGGTTCGCACAGCAAAACGGTCTATAATTTCTACTAGGTTGAAGATTAGATTCACTAAACGAGCTCATGTTGCAATAGAATCTGCTATAGCTAGGGGTCAGGCTTGTATTAGATATATGGCTGCAGGTAATGTCTTCGAAATTGATGACCATGGCTGCTATTATAGTGTTGATATGAATCTGAAAACTTGTGGTTGTGGGATGTGGCAACTAAATGGAATTCCATGTAATCATGCCGCTTGTGTGATCTCTGCAAAGAAGCAGAAAGTGGATGACTACGTTTCAGATTACTACACTACTATAAGATGGAGAAAGACTTATGAGCATAGTATTAGGCCTGTTGAAGGGATGAAGTTGTGGCTGACATTGAACAGGCTACCTGTCTTGCCTCCACCAAATAGGTTAGGTAATAGAGGAAGACCGAGTAATTATGCTAGAAAGAAAAGCGCCAATGAATCATCTTCACAGTCAACAAGTACGACTAGGCTAAGTCATGATAAGCGCATTATGACTTGCTCAAACTGCAGAGAAGAAGGACATACCAAAGTTAGTTGTTCAAATCCGAGGGTCGAACCCGAGCCTAAACAGCCACGAGGTCGGCCAAGGAAAGATCAGGTATGCTTGTGTTATTCTTTTTATATCTTTACATCATATTGATATGCTATGTTTTTTTACAGGAAGGAGGGTCACAGCTTGGTTCACAGCTTGGTTCACAAGGAGGATCACAGCTTGGTTTACAAGGTGGATCACAGCTTGGATAATTAAGATGATGGTTCCTTTGTTGTGTTTACTTTTGTTTTTGTGATTTGTTTTCAAGTCGTGAGTTACACTAAAACTTTGACTTTGTGTTTTAGTTTTTTGGATGTTGCTTTTGTTGTTCTTAAACGAGTCTGCCATGTGTTTTAAGAATTTTTTTGTTAATTAATGTGAACTTAAAATCCTTCTTTTTAAAATAACGATGGTTATCTTGTGAAGCACGTGAATTTTCTGTTTCTCTTATTCATGTATTTGTATTAGAAGAGAAATTGGTGTGCTTCATTTCATTATTGTCCGATAGAGACTCTTCCTATATATTGTATTCTATTTTTCCACTACATATGTGATGTGCTTTCAATCTTATTCAATCACAAGTTACAAAAAAAGTGTCATAGAATTTAAGATTAGGAAAAAAAAAAAAACTGCAGACACTTTGTTTCAGCTAAAAACAGAGTAATGATAAAGAAACATAAACTCAGTGCAACTAGTAAAAGAAACAAAACTGTTTTGTGCTTATGTTCTAACTTGGAAACGTGTTTTAATAAGAAAAACTTGAATTCTCACAAAGTCTTACAAGTGATAATAAAACCAACACAACAACACATAGATAGAAGAGATTAATACAAGAGGTAGACAATGGCCAACACAGTGATAGAAGAGATTAATCCAAGACATATTTTCCACTTCCTCACCAGAATTTTGGTCCAAATAACCTCTTCATTCAGCTCTTGAACCACCTCTTTCAAGCTTTCAATATCTAAGCTCAGGTGGTACACTTCTTTCTCAATTGATGAAATCGACTAGGTTAGTGTTCTTACGGTTTCAATTTGGGGATTTAAGAGAGGAAATTCTAATTTTAAAACGACTACGTTTATGTCGACGTTAAGTCGTTAACAATAAATGGCCGCTTAACACTAATTAATGTTGACTAAACTCATATCTAAAAGGGGGCAGTCAACATAAGTTTGTTATTTATGTAGGTTAATGAAGAGTTCATGTATTTTTTGGCAAATTTGGATAAGTTCAGTATTTAAATGCTCGTTTGCTCGATCCAGATCCGATCCTCGGTGCAATCAAGCACATTAATGATGCGGCCTATCTATTTTTAAACTATGTTTGTAATGAAAGTTATTAATAGAAAAAATAAAATATATTAATTAGGATTAATATAAGAGAAAATGACTAGGATAACATTAAAAAAGTTTTTGACACAAATATAGCATTTAAGAATAAAATTGACCAAAATAACATTTAATGTTTTATCAAAAGAGATAAATATACACTTATATCCCAATCGTAAATTAATTTAGACATTAGGGTTTATAGTTAAGGGGTGGGTTTAGGATTTAGGGTTTAGAGTTTAGGGTTTACGGTTTAGAGTTTAGGTTTTAGGGTTTAGAGTTGGAGAGTGAGGTTTTGGGATAAGATTTCAAATTTTGAAAAATAAAATAAAATTAAAATTTTCAAAAGATAAAATGCTATTTTGGTCATTTTAGTTTTTGATTACTATTTTTGTGATGTAAATTTAGAAATGTGCTATTTTGGAGATTTACCATTGGGGTATAAGTTTGAGTTTTCTTTTTGAATTAAAATTGCATAACTATAATTTTGTTATGTTTTATTTTCATTTTTGCTATATTATTTATCTGTGCCCCATATAAATATTTTGTCTAGATCCGCGCCTGCATGAAATTAAAAAAAAAACGAAAAACATCTGCCATCATGGACCCGTCACGCATGTATGCTAACATCGTGTCCAAATCGACATACTTACAAATGTTTCAGCTGGGTAAACAAAATTAGCTTCATTATTAAAAAAGTAATCAGATCCAGATCCGGTCCTCGGTGCAATCAAGCACATTAATGATGCGGCCTATCTATTTTTAATCTATGTTATCATTGGTCATACAACACGTTAATTATTAATTTTTTATATTTTCTAAACAAAAACATCATTAATTATTTACCTAACTACAAATCAACCAATAATAAAATAGAAGACATATTATCATTGGTCATACAACATCAAGTGTTAATAAATTTTACATAGAAAACCGAAAACGTCATATAATTTGGAACATAAAAGTTTTTCTAAAAGGACTTATATAACAAAAGGAAGGGAGTATTAATTAGGATTAATATAACGACAATAGGAGCAATATGTTAACAAAAAAAAAAGACAATAGGAGAAATTAAAAAACAAACAAACAGTCAATGGCTCTATCGTTGCTTCTAATTTAAAAAGCCCGCTCTAATCCGATATTGTCCGAACAACGACCATCTCTCATCTCCCACAGATCAAAAAAACATGTCCTCCAATCTTCTTTCCCAATCTCCAGTGGCAACAGAAGCTGTAATGGACACTACCGTGCCAAACCATGACGAGACAGAGTTAACAGAGTTCGAGAAGAATCAGAAACGGTACCAAGACCTGATCTCNCAATGGTAAGTCTCTCTAATTCCTCTCTAATTTGATTAGTTTAGGATAGATTAGGTGGTTAGTATAGGGAATTTAGATAGGTTTACGGGTTTTATGTTAATTAGTGTTGATTAGGTGGATAATGTAGGGAATTATACTGTTGATGTTAATTTTAAAAATTAATTTTTTTTCCAGACGATTCGAAAGAACGGACTTCCTCCCCATTACAGACAGATGTTCGGTGAGCGTGGTAGTCGTTTAGACCCGTCGTCTTCTTCAGCTCTCGGTCGCCTTCTTCTAGTGCACCATCGGTTCCTCCTGACTCCTGTGCCTTCTCCGATGATGCATCCCCATGTGCCTCCTCCGATGCCCGCCGATGTTCATCCCGATTTGATGGTGCCTCCGAGTGCTCCTTACTCGCAGTACACTGTCGAGGACATTCTTCGTCTGCCAGACAGAGAAGGTTTACCAGTCATCGATCCCGACCGACCGGACGAAACTTTGTGTTATGTTACATTAATTTTTTTATAATTCGTTTAAAATTCTTTTATAACATTAAAATATTTTATATTTTAAATTTATTTTTTTCCAGGTTTGGGGCTGACGTATGTCTTGCATCGGACGTAACCGACACGATCAAAGGTTACTTCTCCATGCCACATCCAAACTGGAGTAAGACGCCTCACTACGTCAGAAAAACGTGGTTCAAAATTTACGCTGTAAGTTTCTATTAATTAATTATATATACTTTAATTTTTTCATAATTTATATATATATTTCTTTTAAAAAAACTAATTATTAATTTAATTTTTTCCGCAGCAAAAATATCATTGGGCCTTGGGGGTCACTGAGAGTGTGAGGAAAGCGTTTACGCGAAGGCGAAAGTTTGCTTGTTGAACACGGTCTCCAACTGGAAGGGTGACTGGATCGTGAAGGGGTATGAGCGTGGCAAACCCGCTGAGCTCACCACGGATGTGTGGGATGGCCTCATCCGTTATTGGCGTCTTCCTTATTCCATTAGAATCGCCCAGTCTTGCTCTAACTCTCGTAACACTGTCGATGAGCACGGGAACGGGCCGATGCTTCACTCTACGGGCCAAAAACCCCACGCCGGTGTCCGTATGAAAATGGTAATTAAATATTTTATTAAATAAATTTTTTAATATATATATATATTTTTATTCTAACTTTCTTAAATGTTTTTTAGGCCAAAGAGACGGGACATCTCCCGTCTCTTATAGAACTTTACGAGAGGACCCACAAGAACAAGGCGAGCGTATTTGTAGATGGCAAGTCCGAGCAAATCTACAATGACGTGGTTGCTCGGGTTGAAGACCGCCAGACCCAGCAGACCCAGCAGTCTACCGATGGATTATCCGTCACCTTATCCACACTTGAAGTGGATAAGATTTACGAGGAGGTAAATTTTCTAAATTTTTAATTCTTTTATTATTCATTAAATTTAACTTTAAATTTTTACTAACAATATTTATTTTTTGTTTTTAAGGTTATCCCTAAAAAAAAGGGACGGACGTTGGGGATTGGTTCCGTCAACGATGTTCCGAGAGCGACATCGTCTTATGGTCAGCGACGGGATGATGAAGTCACTCAGCTGCATAACGAGTTGGCCTCGATGCAATCTGCGTTCACAGTTCGTGTGGGTGGACTCGAGGGCTTCTTGGACTCGTGGTCTTTACGACGATTTGTTTTCTTCGTTTTTACGACGAATTGCTTTCCTCGCTATTTTACGACGAATTAGCGAGGAATTATGCGTCACAACGAACGTATAACGACGAAACCTGTTTCCTCGCTAATTCCTCGTAAACCCTCTTTTACGACGAACTCACGAGAAAAATCACTGTCGTTAAACTTATGTTTTTGTAACTGTATATGTACATTCTAAAATAACTGTATATTTTGAAAATTAAAAATACCTCAAAAATTGAATGTGTGGCTAGTTGAAATTTATAATAACAGAAAACATAAAAAGAGAGGTTCCACCAACTTCACTTAGAATATGACAAGACAAAACAATTTGAAGAATCGATCACTTGAGTACCATCTTTAAAGTATGCTAATGATGAAGAAAACAAAAACATATTGCTTTAATTTAGCCTTTATGCAACGTATATTAATTAATTTGGTTCAATAATTCGTTTATGAATTGCAACTCTCTAAATTATCGTTTTTATATTAGATTTAATTAGATAGATTCTACTGTAGATATATTTTGATGATATATCATATAAAAAAATGTATTGCTCGTATAACTACTCCTCTCTTGTTTCCACATGAATTATAATATGTTTATGCTATTGGTGAACTTGTTTTTATGATTTGAATATATTAGTATAATTTAACTGTTAACAAAATAACAAAATGACCGCGATACTTCAGACGGCCATATACATTGCTTCTGTGATTAGTTCGCATTTAAGACCGTAATTTCGAAACTGATTTTTTTTTTCCATCTATTATTATTATTATTATGATGGATCAAAGCCTAATAACCCATACATAACGCGAAGGTCCGATAGGAAAACTAAAGAAACCATTTGGGTCAAAAGCCCAAAGACATTAACCCGATCTGCGCCCCAAAACCCGGCGCCATAAACCCAACACCCCAAGCCCACTAGGCTTTACCCCATACACGTGTCAACTTATTATCAGGACCAAACCACGTGTTGGACTCCTCACCGATGAGGAACACGTGTTTCACGACACCTCTACCCTTCACCGCTTCGAGATTCGTCGCACCAGAAAAGAAACCCCGCGCCACGAACCCATCGACCCAGTCGAGATCTCCTCCATCTCCCAGAGAATCAAGGCGCGACCAAACTCCGCCCTCAAACCCACCAAACCCTTAAAAGGCCGATCAACCAGAGCAGCTTCGTAGAAGTTCAAATAGCAGATCTACGCTTCTCGAACAAACAATCATCTACAATCGATCCAAGAACAACCAACATGGAGTCTCAAATCGAGAGTCGATTGAGCAAAGAGAGAACAAAAGCGTAGATCGGAAACCGAGAAAAACCGGCGAAAGCGGTGCTGTAAGAGCCACCGCTTCCCGGAAGCTAAAGCCAACGAATCTGGTGCTGGCGGAGCCTTCGATCCTCGGAAACCAAAGCTGGCGACGACGATGTAAAGAAATCACCGCTTCCTAGAAATCAACCCGATAGAAACGGAGTTAGTAGAACTCCGGCTGAGGTTCATCTCATCCTTCCTTTGTGTCAGATCAAGAAGAGAGGACAGAGCTGAAGGAGAGAGAAAACCTTAAAATCTTGCTATATTTTCCTGTCTCCGCTCTCTAATCTTCTCTGTGTATTAATTTCTAAACTGAAGTTTGTTTCTTAAGGTAGTTTGTAAATTTGTGTAACATTGGTTGACTGTGTATATATATTTTTACCTTGTACTATTGATTCAGATTCAGCTAATCTAGACTCTAGTCATGTAGTAGTCAAAGCTGAGAAATGACACCCTTTTTGTTTCCAAAAGGAATAGAGGACATGACTAATTAATTAATATATCGTGAAACCTAAATGGCGTCAAACGCCCACTCTCGCTGACCTCACCCATAAACAAATACACACATTTATATCAGATATATACTTGAAACCTTATAATATTCAGTAAATTTAACTATCAAATAATATTATAACAACCTCCACCAAACGCCCTCTTCTCTATATATACACACATTTGCTTCCACTTCTTCTCGTTCAAACATTACATAATCCTTTGATTAGTATTAAAAGGTATATCTGTATCTTCAACCAAGAATGGGAGAGGTCAGTGGCTTTCTATCTCTTTTGCTTGATTTTGAATTTTTGTTATCCTAACTTTATTGATGTGTTAAGCCTTTTCTGCAAAAAAGATAAACTTTATTGATGTGTTTATAATTATGTGCATGTAGAAACAAGAAGGTGCCAAGGTTGCACAAGATGAGAAGAAAACATCCGCCTTAGTCTCTTCTGAGACGACCGATAACAAGCCAAAGAGTGGGGGAGGAGATTCTGTGGCAGCCCCGGCGGCGGTGGTTGCCTCTGCCTTTGTTTACAAAGTGGATATGCACTGCGAAGGCTGCGCGAAGAAGATCAAGCGAATGGTGAAGCACTTCGCCGGAGTGAAAGATGTGACGATGGATATGGGTGGGAACAAGCTCATGGTGGTCGGGAAGATCGATCCGATGAAACTCCAGGAGAAATTGGAGGAAAGAATGAAGAGAAAGGTGGTACTGGCCAACCCACCGCCACCATCACCGCCGAAAGTAGACGCATCTACCGCCACCAGTGGAGAGAAGAAAGCCGATGGTGTAGATAAGGCGGCTTCTCCTGCTCCTCCACCCCCGGCCGCTCCTAAAGAGGTATATAGATTTAATTGAATAAGGACAATAGACAGACTATGCAAGCAACTTAAAAAGTGTTTTCGTTTTCAAGAAAAAAAACTTAAAAAGTGTTTTACAATAGCTAAAACGTAAAACCACTCTAACACTTTGTCTATGTAACTGATCGAGCTTTAAATTGTTTATGTTCAGAGCTCGGTTGCTTTGAAGATCAGACTTCACTGCGAAGGATGTATTCAGAAAATCAAGAAAATAATATTGAAAATTAAAGGTAATTATTACTAAACAAATGAAAGTTTATTTACTTTTATTCTTAGCCAAGTTAAAGCCAAAAGCAATCTAATTATGCTCATAAATTAATAATATTAATTTGAACAGGCGTCCAAACGGTGGCTATTGATGCAGCCAAATACATGGTGACTGTGAAAGGCACTATGGATGTTAAAGAACTTGTGCCTCTACTAGCTAAAAAGCTAAAACGAACCGTGGAGCCTCTTCTTCCGGCTAAAAAAGACGACGGTGCCGCCCCTCCCGCCGCCAAGAAAGAAGTCCCAGCCGCTGGAGCTAACGAAGCAAAGAAGGAAGGAGGTGAAGTCGTAGAGAAGAAGCAAGAGGGTGGCGATAATAAGAAAGATGGCGGAGAGAAGAAGAAAGAGGCTGTAGAGGGCGGAGAGAAGAAGAAAGAGGCTGTAGAGGGCGGAGAGAAGAAGAAAGAGGCTGTAGATGGCGGAGATAAGAAGAAAGAGGCCGGAGACGGTGAGAAGAAGGAAGATGGCGGCGTAGGAGGAGGAGTTGCGCCGGTGGCAATGGTGAATAAAATGGATTATTATGGATACTCATTTCCGACGGCTCCAATGTATTGGCAAGAAGGACACGTGTACGGACAGAGTTATTCGATCGAAGGTCAGACTTATCCGATGGGAGGTCAGAGTTATCCAGGTTCAGGATACAATTACTCGAGTGAAAGTTATGTGCCGTACTCGTATCAAAACATGAACACGCCTCCTGGAATGTTCAGCGACGAGAACCCTAATGGCTGCTCTGTTATGTAAACATGCGCTTGAATTGTAGATACACGATACTTTTAAGGGTCGAACTCGAAACCTAAAATGCGGAACATTCACAAATGGGTAGCTTTAGATAAATTTTTGAAATTGAGATAACATTGTTTTTTTTTTTGCGTATTAGTTCTTTTAAATATTTAACTTATTAGTTCCTTTACTTTCTTTTCTGGTAGTGCAGCAAACAAATAACAAATAAAAACGTAATGTGATTAAAAAAAACAAATAAAAACGTAAATGATGTGGAATATAATAGTAAAATTTTGTTCGATAAGGATTATTTTGTTATATCTCTCGATCGAAATTTGCTAATTTGGAACCAAAACACAGAGCTATTGTCCCCTTACAATTGTTTTTGAGAATGTTGTCCCCTTAGAACTATTAGATAGTGTTAATACGAAAACCCCCCTATAATTATCTAATTAAAAAACTTAAGACAAAACAATTCTAATTAATATTTTTTAAAAATATTATTTTTACATAAGATAAAAACAAAAAAGATAAAAAATAGAAAAAACTAAACCATTTTCTTCTTCACACCGTAACCTATGGCGATCTTGGTCGTCATCTTCTCCCTGGCCTCTTGCTCTCCGGCATGAAATCTTAAGCGCCGGCGAACCCTTCTCTGTTTCCTTTTCACTCTTCTCTGTTTCTTTTTACCTCTCAGCTCGCTATCCTTGCGGTTTCACAAAAGCAATGATCTTGTTCTCTCCGCCGACGAAAAACGAGACGATAAACGGCGCCAGAACAAAATAATCATTCGCGTTTGTGACAATAACTCTACTCCTTTTGTTCTTCCTCAAACACCATTCATCCTTTCGTAATTGAAGGTTAGGGTTTTGAGATCTCCAAATTTTTTTTTTTGATTTTGTTTATGTACATGCTTTAGAAATAGAAAATGGGTTTGATTAGAACATATATTCGATGTAAGAAACTGATTTAAGTTCTTCAATGATCTAACCTTATTGCACCTTTGTGTGATTATGTTTTGCGCATGATGTGGAGAAATGTAACCGTGTGCTTTNCATTAATAATACAACAGAAACTTTCAGTCTCAAACCCTCTAATTACAACACGTTATCAGCACGATAGACTCCGAAAACCCTGAGACAAAATCGAAACCTAAAAGCCTAAAACCGGCGACTACTCTAAACCCTAAGACGTCCTCCATCTCGTCTCAACTTCAAAGACCAGTTCAACCCCTAGGCGCTTCCCGTTCGTGTCTGACGTCCTCAACACTCAGACGTCCTCAGCCTCAGCATAGTTCGCGTCCGTCCCAGCTCAGACGCAACCCGTTCGAGACAGCTCGCGTCCGCTTTCAGCTTGCGACCCGATAGGACCAAGCTCACGTCCGTCCGTCTCTGCTTGAGGTTCATCCGTTCTCCTTTGGTGGTCCGGTTCTAAAACCCTACAAAACAAAGGTATATCATTAATCTGAGAACATAGAAGAACAAACCCTAAAACCCCAATCCATTATTATGGAAACCCCTTGTTCTTGATTAAACCCTAGAATTCATATAACTTAAAATCGACAATCTCATGACTAGTAACAGAAATCGATTCCATTAGAACATATTTGATTGTGTATTGATTGTTTCTGATTTGAATTTAAGAAACCCTAATAATTGGAATCGAAACCCTATAAACCCTAAAAAGCTTGAATTCGTTTTTGATTGATATTGCTTGATTGAATGATTGATGATCTGAGATTTTAAGATTGATTGATTGATTGAATCTCGAAACTAAAACCCTAAAGGCCTTGAAACCTTAAATCTCACATTGCTTGAAGGATTGGTTTAAAGTTTAGGAATATTTACATATTGCATGAAAGTTAGGTTGCTAGGTTACTTGATTCTAAAACCTAAAATCTAGCTGATCATTACCAACCTTGAAATTGGTAAAACCAAATTGATATGCAACTAAATAATAAGATTGAATGCATCTAATTTGATCATCATGTTTGTACATTATGTCCGTGTGGCTTTGCTTGATAATATTAACTAGCATTGTTTGAATCATGAGATTAAAAGCCGTGTGGCATAATGCATATCTATGTGGCCGTGTGGCCTAGTATCCAGATGGTCATATGACCCGGATTGCATTATGATCCGATCTTTAGGATCGTTGCATCATATTATAATGGCCATGAGGCCTAAGCATCACAATACTTGACCGTGTGGTCCAAGAATCATATATAGACTTTGCATTCTCGACTTATCTCGCACCATGGTCGAGTAGTAAATTGTTTTGGTCGAGAGAGACTTATGAAATCATATGCACCGATTATTTTGAATTGGTTGCATTCTAAATCAAGAATTGATTAATAATATGATTTCAGATGCCGAGATTTGAGCCCATGGATTATGCCATTCTAAATCTCTCTGGAGATAATTATCTAGAATGGGCAATGAACACTTCAGTTGTCCTGAAATCAAGAGGACTCGGAAGGAGTATCATTCAGGGTGATTATGCAACTAGAAGTGAAAAGTTAAGAGCCATAACTATTATGAGCCATCATCTCACTAAGGAACTGAGAAATCAGTATCTACATATTGAGAATCCTCGTGACCTTTGGACAGAATTAAAGTCCAGATACACAATGGTGTTATTACCAAAGGTCAGACATGATTGAATGAGTCTCAGATTCCAAGACTTTGAGTCTGTGGCCGAATATCACTTTGCTCTGACCAGAATCGTGTACCAACTAAGGTTATGTGGTGAAGTGGTAACAGATGATGACTTGTTATTCAAAACATACTCCACATCCCATCCAGGAAATCTGTTGTCAAAACATATTTACATAGAAAGAGGTTTCACCATCTATAATGAACTGATCTCTTGCCTAACGGTGATTAAGAATAATAAATTGCTAAAGAAAAGCAGTGAAATGAGATATCCTGAGGCAGTGGATCAAGAGGAATCCAAGGCAGTCGTGTCTCAAGTGACTGATGGTGTGGCCGACTTGTCTATTGACTAAAGAAAGATCTCGACATACTGATTTTGTTTTAAAAGTCTTTGATCTGTGTTTTGCTTTAACCTAATTGTCATTCACGATTTTATATATATAATAGAATCGATTTTGAGTTCATTATCTTGCCTGATCTTACTTGAACATATGAATGATTCTATTGATAAAGAGTTGACTAAAGGGCATAGACATTACCAAGTAAGAAATCATGAATGGGGTATAGTAGCCTAGTAAGAAACTATGGCCAAGGCATTGTCTAAAGGGCATTAGATACACCCAATAATATGTGACCCATTGAGTTATAATAAAATGGTTTCTAAATAGAAACAATGGGCAAACAAAAGGAAATAAGTTCCTTCAGATTTAAAAGAAAATCGCCTAAGACCTTAAACGAAAGTGGTCAAGACTATACCTACGTACTCTACTGATCAATACTATGCTACAGATCAGTATGATAAGANAAATTCTAGCTAATCGAGATGCCAAACACTGACCCGAATAGAAAAGAATGACTAAGTCATAAACCAGCTTAGCACCAAACAAAATCTGATGTCCTTGAAAGAGACACAGTCAAGTTGCTATAGAGTCTATACAAAATAGACCAAGTGTTCCATAAGATAAGGAACCTCAGAAATAAAATGGTGCATAGAATTCGAGGTTATAAGAGAAACCATACTAGACATTGAGAAAAGGCTGCGCAACTACACATCTAAGGTACCAAACCATGTAGCTTGGGACGCCAAGCTACTAGGTAACAAAGGTCCTGGATAATTAAATCTCGAATCTATTAGATCATGTCTGGAACATAATGGAACCACATGAAAGTGTCGACACACGCACATAAAGATATATTTGTATAAAGATACATAAGAGAATAGCACTTGAACATAAAGATATAAACGAGGATCAAGAACCCACGAAAGAGTACTCATAAAGATCATAAAAAAATATAGATTAAAGATAAACGTGGGGTTTTATACAATATAAGGAGATGGGCGGATTGGCCATATACATAAACGCCATGTGATAAACCAGTGAATAGATGAGTCTAGTGAGATAAAGAAACCGTGAGAAAAGACACATGATCACGAGGCCTAAAGATGATTCATGTTTTCCTGATAACAACATTCGATCATAGCTTGTTACACAAGGATACTCACAGAGACTATGAAACAGATTATAAGGAGATAAACTCCTATGTGGTGGATGCTGCTACATATTCGAATTTGACAATGGTCTGGTCATAAGAAAAGAAAATAGATTGACATATAATGATGTAGTAAGCAACATATGGATCACTGGATGAAAGAATATCATTGTTCCTAAGCTGTTCATGGACTGGAACAAAAGCAGCTGCATATATTATGAAAGGGAGTTCTATAAGAACGATCAAATTCAGTCCATATGAGGATTTATAAAGAAATTTGAAATCCTAGTGTTTATACTAAATCTAAAGAGAGGTTAGTAGATTGATATAGATTATCTATTAATCTGTAACCCTAGCATGTACCGACTAGATCGTAGTACGGGCTAGTAGAGAAGAAAGATCTGCCTAAAGGAAAGTGATCTAAATTGCCTTTGTTATCTCATATAACATGTCTTCGGATTGACCAAACCGACATCAGATCCATTGATTAGGATCCGGCATAACAAAATAGTTTGCTACTGCTGTTACTCCCATGAGACATTGTCGTGAGGATGAGAGGAGACGTTTTATACAACACTCTCGATCAGATACCGAAGTGTATGTTGTCCATCAGCTCGTGTAATCGGGATCCATGACCTAATAGATGTATAATCAAACTCGTATAGCCAGTGTGTGATATGATCCACAGCAACAGAAGTCATGGGACGCCATCAAGAGATGGATAGAGGACTGCAATGTCTGAGGCACATACACATATATATATATATATATATATATATGGCATCACCGAGTGTAAAAGAGAGATCGATGACCATGTGTATGGGTCCATGAGTATATTCTGGCCGATGAGCCATGATTTGATAAAAATTGTAAAGCTCCTTGCATCAATGATCAATGATCACATCATGATCTTGGACACTTATGGAACGAGTTGTGGACATGTATAGACAATGTCTATAATTCAAAACATGGATCGATCAGTATGGTCGATGGTAGTGAGAAGAAGAAGAAACTCATACCATCCGTACTTTATCATCATCACGGAATCATAATAGCCAAAGGGAGTATCCGTGAACTTATGAAGTTGAAGTCTATGACTCAACATGGATCAATTAAATTAAGAGTATGATGATAATAGAAAGATCAATGGACAAAGGCATTGGTACATGTCCGAGTGGTACACATCCGTGTAGTAAGACACCGGATCATAGTCTCATAACCTGAGATCATTAATTCATAGTATCATGCTCGGAATATTGTCCATGAGTATGCTTAGTTTGTCCGACCAAAGCATAAGAACAGTTGATGGTAGATGATCACGTCTAGACCATGGACACGTTTTGCAAAAGGATCCATGCATACATGATTTGCAAAAGATTCGAGGACAATGNCCTAGCATGGACCGACTAGATCGTAGTACGGGCTAGTAGAGAAGAAAGATCCGCCTAAAGGAAAGTGATCTAAATTGCCTCGGTTTGTTATCTCATATAACATGTCTTCGAATTGACCAAACCGACATCAGATCCATTGATTAGGATCCGGCATAGCAAAATAGTTTGCTACTGCTGTTACTCCCACGAGGCATTGTCGTGAGGATGAGAGGAGATGTTTTATACATCACTCTCGATCAGATACCAAAGTGTATGTTGTCCATCAGCTCGTGTAATCGAGATCCATGACCTAATAGATGTATAATCAAACTCTTATAGCTAGTGTGTGATATGATCCATAGCAACAGAGGTCATGGGACGCCATCAAGAGATGGATAGAGGACTGCAATGTCCGAGACATATATATATATATGGCATCACCGAATGCAAAAGAGAGATCGATGACCACATGTATAGACAATGTCTATAATTCAAAACATGGATCGATCAGTATGGTCGATGGTAGTGAGAAGAAGAAACTCATACCATCCGTACTTTATCATCATCACGGATCATAATAGCCAAAGGGAGTATCCGTGAAGTTATGAAGTTGAAGTCTATGACTCAACATGGATCAATTAAATTAAGAGTATGATGATAATAGAAAGATCAATGGACAAAGGCATTGGTACACGTCCGAGTGGTACACATCCGTGTAGTAAGACACTGGATCATAGTCTCATAACCTGAGATCATTATTTCAATAAGACACACGATGTCAAAGGACATGAGAAAGGACCTAAGAGGTCAAAGTGGTCTAATTACGGTACAGAAATAAAACTGGCCGATTCCCCACCTGCATGTTCAGGACAGTTCACGCATCTGATGCGTAGACTAAAGAACTTCCACTGAGGTTCATATCAGGGGGAGTAGTACGTGTTGTACTCTTTTTCCTTCATCATGGTTTTGTTCCACTGAGTTTTCCTGATAAGGTTTTAATGAGGCAACGTGAAGCGTATTACGGATCCTGTATGGTTATGGCATCCAAGGGGAAGTGTTATAAATCAAGTGATGAATGTCCATAACCAGNTACATTAAGTAAACATAGTTGAGGGGTTTTAACTTTAAATTTTTTAAAAAAAAAAAAATCCAAATTTTATAATATTATTTAAAAATTAGTAATTTTTTTGACAATATAAGCGAGAACTAAGTAACTGGACCGCACGATTCAGAAAGCCAAACCGAAAGTATTGAATCGACATATAACATAGCTGAAGGAGAACTCCTCGCACCACTTGCAAGCTTGTCCGCCATAGTATTTTGTGCTCTTAGAATATGTCTGATCTGGAAGTTAGGGAAGAAAGTCTTACTGCGTCTAAATTCTTTATATAATTTTTGTTATATTTTCTCAGTTTTTACATTTTTAATTTTTACATATATAATGTTGATGTTAAAACACATCAAACTCATATATTTACAAAAAAAAAAAATGTCAATTTTGAAAATTTAAGTTACTAATTTTTAGATAATATTATAAAATTGATTTTTTTATTTTTAATGGTAAAACCCCTCAACTATGTTTACTTAATGTAGAAACCCTTAAACTAAAGATTTACCGATAGTATTGGTAATTATAACATGTTAGGGTTTACTTCATTAAATAAAGTTAGTTTGAGGGCTTTTACGTTAAATACTTAATTTGAGGGTTTTTACCCAAAACAAACATAGTTGAGGGGTTTTAACATTAAAAATTCTTTTATTAATTATATCCTATGATCATGCATGGTTTGATATTTTGGTTTTTCACTCATATAATAAGGAAATCAAATTTGCTAGCTGACTTTTAGATCATAAACTTTCCTATTCTAAATATCACTTATCATTTTCACCTGAAAATCCAAACATATATATACTGTTATGAAATGTTATAGTCAAATCAATGATAAAACTTTGTTTTAGACCAAACAGTGCGATTTTTGTTCCAATAGTAGACTGAATAGTACAAATGAAAACGTCATATTTGAAAACCATCAAAAGTTTTGCGAGTGAAGTCTGCCAAAGGCTGGCCAGTGGTGACCGATTTTATCATTCATATATTTCGTCCTGTTGGATTATTAAACGTTTTTCTTTGGTTATTTTTATTATTAAACTTTGATTTAGCCTAAAACTTATTTGGAATTTTTCGAATCTAACTAAAACTAGAGGAATCGTATTAAATATTCACAAATATATCAGTTTATTTAATTAAATTAGGTATCCTGCAATTGAACGATCAATTAATCTTTTAATTAAAATGGGAATCCACCTAAGATATATGCTAAGTCATTGCTCACTAGCTACTATTTATGTATTTAAAATATTAGATTGATACCTAATAACAATGGTGATAAATATATGAATTAGGTGACAGGTTGCAAATTCCAATCAAAGGCCACCCATGTCTCCTTATTGAGATGGATCTGGCAGCAGAAAATAAAGAAACTCAGCTTTTAAATAAATGCAAAATAGTGGATATCTATTTTGTGGTTGCAAACCAATGAGATATATATTATCTTTCTATTTTACTGTGATTGCATATTTGCATTACTATATTGCCATGTAGATACTCACCACGAATCTATAATATTTTTACCAGTAAAAGAATGGAAGACAAGTACGTATGAAATGAACCATTCAGGAATAAAATTTGGAATAAGTGTCATTACTCATTAGTATATAAGAGTTATATAGCAAACATAACATAGCTATAATGAAATAGTAATTATATAATTACTCTTAATTTATATGATGTCAAATTACTACAATGGTTAAGTAATGATTGAATACGTTAATATGTATTGTTTAATTATTTAGGAAAAATACTTTTTAATAATTACAGTCATTTTTTTTAATTCAAGAAGTTCTTAGCGTAAATCCCTAATCTTTTTGGGTCAGGGACAAAAACGGTTGTTTAATTACTTCCCCTCAGCTGCTGAAGCTCTAGAACATTGACACCTCTACTTTTTTGGGACGAAGGCTTTACCAGTTGAGCCAGCAACTCAGGATAATCACAGTTATTTTGACAAAAAAAATGGTCGTTGACAAAAGGTAAAAGAGGAATAATGGTTGTCAGTTATACAAATATAAGTTATATCCTTTATTATACAATTAGTCAAGGTTTTACAAAAAAACAACAATTATACTCGACATTTATGTACGTACGTTAACACGTATGATATGTTAATACGGGATAAATAATTAATGTTAAATGGTGTCCACGCCAAAGTTAGGTATATGTCCACAATCTGAAAAGGGTTTGGGTTTGGAATCTCTCGGTTTGACTTATATGATCCGAGAGATGATGCATCTTCATCAATCATCATCGTAGGGGACATGTCAGATGACTCAGATCCTGACGTTTTGAAAATCTAAACAATAGTAAAAACGGTAAACTTTTATATCATGGCCTTGTGGCCAATTAACTCTCACTATGGTTCTATTTAACAACGAAAGCCGTCAGTAAACCATTATACAAAACTAGTAAGAAAACTAATACGTATATTATAAAATATCATGCAATACTTTTCAGGTCAATACTCAACGCTTTGGCGTAAACTTGTCAAACATTTTGAGCATGAACAGCAAAGTCATGCGGATTCATCGCATATTGACTTTCTCCATTCGTTGAACTTTAGTTTTTAACAAAAGGATAAGTCAAACTTTAACAAAAAGTAACAAAAAAATTCAATCCATTTATTGCTCTTTATCTAATATCATGATTAATCTAGAGTTCTTACAGTGAAATTATTAACGAAATTTAAGAAATTGTTTCTTAACTTTTAACTAAAAAAAAGTTAAGAACCAGTTCTTAAAGTTTTTATTTAAAACCAGCTGGTTCTTAAATTTTTTTAGTTAAAAGTTAAGAAATAATTTCTTAAGTTCCACTATAAACCCCGTCGCAAGAACCCCGGTTAGAGACTGTCCGTATACAAAACTGGTTACATCGAAGATTTCAACAATATAAGTTGGACTAAATGATGGATCTTATGGACTACTGTCAGGCTTAATAAAAAGCCCATAAATATTTATGTATTGGATCAAACTTGAATCCCTTTTTGGGGCCCGAGGCGATTTCAGACATAAACAAAACGAAATATGAATATTACAAAGAAACAAATAAAAATAATTACACGTAAATTTATTTTCGGACATGCGACTTGCGAGATGCCAACCAGCGCCACGTGCATTACGATTCAACCAATTTATTTATTTATTTTCTTTAAAAAGAGAAGCAAAATAGTAGAACATTTATTTCTTTTCATTTAATTGTTGAAGAAGATGCCTCCATGTTGTTAATTTTCGCAAATTATTATTTTAGAAAATACTTAGCGTAATGAAGGCAACTAACCGAGTGAACTTTATTTGATTAAAAAACGAGACTAAATCAATTAAAATGTTTTTTATATCGAGTTTTTCCATTTGTTAATAAACAAATTAAAATTCATTGATTCTTTGAAAAGTTAAAAAATAAGTTTATTAAATAATGGTACAACAAAGCAAGGTTAAAAAAGTATTGTATATATATATTCACATCTTACGAAAAGTAATTAATTATCACATTCTCATTTTATTTTCCTTTTAATTTTTTTTGTGAATGTAAAAAACAAGAAAAATAAAAATTCCTTTTTTTTCTTTTCTTCTCCCCTCTCTCCCTCTCGCTCTCCGTGTTCAACCGTAGATGTTCGTCGGAAAAATATCTTCGCCTTCAATTTAGTTAGATCTTTCTCTAAATCCTCGACTACAGTTCGCGAATCACAGCCTCTCAAGCTTTCCATCTTTCTCAGGTATATATTATTTCTCTATTTTTTTCGTATAATTTTTGTTTGGGTCAAACACGTTTCTCTTTTGATTTTTTTCTCTCTCTATGGAATTGTATGAGTATGTATTTAGTAACCCTAGTTCTTAATTTTCCAGTTAATTTGCGAGATTTAGATGTCTACATGTCGATTGAGCTAATTAGGGTTTCGAATTGGGCGTTTCCGATTTGATCTGGTGAAAATTAAAATTTAGGGTTTTTTTTTTAATTGGGGAACGGCTGATTTGATTCTTCTTCATTGTCGCTTTTCGAAATTAGGGTTTTTGTGATTTCACTTTTTGTCCATGGAGTTGAGTTTTCGTTGTTGAATTTTCTTGAAATTGAGTTGATGATCACCATGATTATGCATTCACATTCGTTCTCATGTTTATAATTGTTTAGGATCTCATAAGCATATGAATGCTTGAAAAATCTTGTGCAATGCAAGCTGAGAAGGAGGTATCGTTGAACAGTCAAGGTCCTATAGAAGAGGGCCGAGAATCAAACCAGAACAGCAACCCTAACATAGCGTCTTCTGCTTCTATCGCTGTTCCTCAGTTTCCTGGTGTGTTGTTTGAATTCATTCAGAGGTTTTGTTTGTTTGTTTGTTTGTTTGTTGAGCTGATTTGATTTACTTATGGTATGCAGCTAAGAAGCCTACTAGGCAATGGGCTGCTTGGACGCACCAAGAAGAGGAGAGTTTCTTCACTGCGCTTCGTCAAGTTGGAAAGGTATTATTAGCTTTTTAAGTTGAATGGGTTTAACCTCTTCTTTCTATGTGTGTGTGAGATTTTCTTTTCTTTTCTGTTTTTTTCTTTTCGTTTCAGAACTTTGCCAAGATTACTTCTCGTGTCCAAAGCAAAAACAAGGACCAGGTTGGTTTGATACACCATTGAGTTTTGTTTCCTTTTCGCTCTCACTTGGTGCTGTTTGCTTTTAGTTTCTCATCGTGGTGGTGGAAACTTGCTGTGCTTTTTCAGGTTAGACATTACTATTACCGTCTAGTCAGGCGTATGAACAAGCTTTTGGGTCCGGAACTGAGTCTTGATGCTAAAAACCCGAAGGATACAAATGCTGCAATGCTACGATGGTACATTTCTTTTTATGTTATGCGCTTTGTGCTGGTATTCTAGATTGTTGAAGTACATTATTGTAAACGAATGACTCTTTGTAAGGTTTGTCTAGGTAACAAGTTGTAGATCTTGAGAATAACCGCGAGCAATCTCACACCTGTTACACATGATTAGATAGTAACAACTGACCTATAGATCTTGAACATCATATTCTTTTCTTTGTTCTCTCCTGGATCATGATCTTAATTGTCATCCGGATCTTCTGTCTAAAGGAGATATGCTTTTCATGTGTCTTGCAGGTGGTCTTTACTGGAAAAGTATAGTTGCAAAGCTTCAAAACTTCACCTTAAACCCCGGAGATTCAAGCTATTCTTAGAGGCCTTGGTTAGTTTGCAAATGAAAATTTTGTTTTATTCTTGGATATGGCAAGAACTGGTTTTCAAACTATTTTCTAACAAACCCTTTATCGTGAAGGAACACCAACTGCTGAAAGACCGCAGAAAAAGCTCAAGAAAACGGGCTTGCCATGGAGAAAGTTTCTCTTCCGCCTCCCTTGGAAACATCTCAAGCCATAGCAGGGAAAGAGGACTGGACAACAGTCCATTTAAACTGATTCTTTGCGACAGCCAAAATGTTAGGCCTGGAAGAGCATCTACCAAACATGGTGAAAGCCTAGGTGTTAGACTTGGTGATGAAAAAGAAGATACAGCCCTAGGGAGAGCTGGAAGACAACGACGAAAACAAGGTACTTTCTCTACTAGTCTTTATGCATGTTCGCTAGATAGGCAGTTTTCTTTGGCCTCATATTCTGTGTTTCTTCAGTGTTCATACAGTCTTGGACATGATCTACTATATTTTAAGTTGCTTTTGAAATACTTGATGTAGTTCCGGTGTCTTACTTGACTCTAAGCAGTTCTTCCATCTTCAGCAGGTTATAGGAAATGGGAAAAGGCTGCAATAGATGGGGTCTCTTTGGTTGCTGATGCTGCAGAACACTTGGAACGAACATCAATTAACAAAGATGTGAATGGTGAAAAAGGTTTAGTTTCTATGATACTTCATTTTCTTAGATGTTTACTTACTGAGGACTAACATGTAGGATTATATTTTCTTATCTCAGACTTAGGTCCCACAAGATACTTAACCGGGAAGTCTCCACTTTCTCTACCCTCCTCTGGTGAGGCTCCTCTCAGTGATGCCAATATGCAATTTTCTGCCAAGTTGAAACTTCAGTTGTTCCCAATTGATGAATCTACACGAAGATCCTTGGAAGCGGTAAGCTTTGAACTGGAATTATACTGATTGGAGCAATATTATTATGAGACATGATGAAACAGATCTTGATCTATTAACAGAAAAAGCACAATCCCCATCTGGAACTTACTCTAAGTAATCGCAAGAAGATATCTTCTGTGCTGGAACATCTCAACCGCAAATGGGGAAGTTCAAGTTGTGCATGTGGAGAGCTAATGCTGTTCCCTTACAATGCAAGGAAAGAAACTGTAGCTTTGCATCAGAGGTGGACCAGTGACTCTTTTCTAAGCGCAGTAGAAGTGTATTCAATGGTTGGAAGTCCCTCGCTTTTCCGCTTAAGGTTTGTTCTCATAATCTCCTCTGTAAACTACCAAACCATACATATATATACCAATTTAAAAAAATAATTATTTGCAGGTATGGTTGGTTTGTCCAGGATGCATCAGGTTCTTTTATTTCTCAGGTTCCAACTTCAGCTTCTTATCCTTCACTCGAGGATAACATGAATGTGGATGCGGCGAATGAGGACAACATGCTTCTTACTGAATCAGGACCGTTATCTAATAAGCGTCCAACTTCTGAACAAGCAACATCTGTAGTATGTGCTGCTGCAGAAGCTAGAGATAATTATGAACCTGCTTCAGCTGCAATAACTCCATTTGACCATTTGAGCAGCGTTAACACACTATCAGCTGGAGCATGGGCTGATAGTCTTACTAACATAAGTGTAGGTGATCTACTCTCTGAAGCGCCTGATTGTGTGGATCCACCCGCCGCTGAGGGTTCACATTGCCTCCTTCGAGATGTCTCATTTGCCTCTGACTCTTTTGATGCTGCAATAGCGGCTCATATACTGAGACACCAGAACAAGCCAAGCGGTCTAATACCGGTGACTTCTGGCTCTTCTTCTCTATGGGATGATGAAGATACACGTGATGCCTTCTCCTTCCAAAAGACTCGTCGTGCAAATCTTTCTAAGTTCGCTGATGTTGCTTCTAATGGAGAGCCTTCTCAAGTTGTGGAGGTAAACTAAATCAATCACAATGTACTATCACAATGGTTTACATAACTACACCATCTGATTTGATGAAACTTTTTCTTAGGCTACATCTGGTGATGAGGGGCCTTGTAACCTTCCTGATCAGCAGGGAGATCCAATGGAAGAGGGTCCAGCAGATCCTCCTACGATGGATTCTCCAGGGAAGACCATTTATGGGCTTGCGGATGTATATTGGGTAAGTGAAGTCTCGAAATCTCATATTCTTTTCGTCCAAATGAACAATCCGCACATATTACAAAAAAAAATAACACTTGTTTCGTTCCTGTTTGCAGCCGGACTCATTAGGACCACTTGATCTAGATATTAGATCTTCAAAGTATGCAGAAGATTTGAACCTCAGTGACAGCCTCGGGGGTTTGAGCCGTCTCATAGCGACCAGCCTGGATGCGTTTCAAAACTGTTCGCTTTTTGGGTTCGACAGCAAGAAGGATAAGTCTAACATGGTCTGAATGAACTATGGAACCAAAGCAAAAAAAAAAGCATGTGGTCTGAGTGTTGATAGTTGAAAAAGAATAGAAGAATCTTTATCATAACTAATAGCTTCACTGTACAAAAATCTGATGTAAGTTTTTAACAATTTCACACTTTCTTCTGTGTTGATACATATGTTTCTATGTTTACACTTACTGTTGTTTACATGCTTAGTTTCCCTTTTGGTTTCTTCTTTTGTTTATAGAAGTTCCGTGGCTTCATAGCAGCAAATAAGCATGTCGAATAATATAATTCTTTTTAATTTCAACTCTGTAAACCGTTCGAGGAAAAGAACAGTTTAACTTTCTCATCAAAATTTTCTACCGTTAAACTCCATTTTAGCGTTCAACGTCTCTTTCAAACCAAACAGTATTAAACCATTAAACCATTTCCACTCTTGAAAATCAAAGTCTATAATGATTTAGGGGGTGGTATTCAAACAAGGAATTTGAAAGATATCATAAAGAAAAACTTTCGCAGTATTTTCAAAGATTTGATGAGATTTTAATGCATTTATCTAATTCCTATGCTTACTTCTATTATTGATTTTAAAAGAATATACATAAATTTGATAGAATACTAATTCCTCTAAATTCTATGAATTTTCGAATCTTTGTATATTTAAAAAGGTAACAAAAAATATTTTATTCTTAAAACTGAAAGAAAAATAGTAATTAGTACTACATAGTTTATGGATTGTAGCAATTTTATTAAAATCATAATACTAATAAATAAAATATATGGATCATCTAAACCCATAGCATCTCTCCACATATCTTCTAACTTCTGCCATAGTTTTTTTTCAAGTATTTGCATTTTCTTTATCTTGCTCTTGTGTTCGTAATGCGAAAGTACACAACNCTTCACGTACTTCTGGAAAAATGAGAAGTAGACAAATGCTATTGTTTGTGTTTTCCTACGATTCATTACAAATTTCTGCATAAGAGCAAAAAATTGACCCTTTACATTTATACATGACATTTTCCATTAAATTCTTATCAAATATCATTACTACAAAATCTATCAAATATTGAATAACAACAAAATTTAAAGTAATTAAAAGAATGATTTCAAATGCTTAATCCAATAACAAAAAAATTTAAAAGAATTGATGAAATCCACGATTGAATAACAGTGAAATTTAATGGAAACTATAATTCCTTCTAATTCTATCAAATTTCTGAATCCAATACTCACACATTAGACTATCTCAGACCCATCTGAATTTTCATCTCTATGTTTTTCTCAAAAATAGATAAAAAGTAATTTTCATCTATATTTTTTTTTAATTATATATGCATACATTGAAATAGAGATTTTTATTTTAAAGAAAAATATAAAAGTATACATTGCTTTTAGTTTGTTTTGAGGTAACCGAGAACTAACCCACATCGGTTACCTCATTATAAAAAAACAACAATTTTCCCATTATTCCCACCAAATACCTCAACGAAAAAGAGTTCTCATAACTGGTTGATAGAAGACAATCTTCTCCACTGTTAATAAAAGTCCACGAGTCTTCGATTGTTATCGAGATAAAATATGTCTAGATTCATTTCCTTCAATTTTTTCTATACGACAAACACTATCCAACATTCAATTTCTCGTATTCAGCAATAAGTCCAAGTCAAAGCTAAATATCAACACTAGCTCTCTTCATCCTAATTAGTATAATTCATTAGCTAAGTTTGATTCATTAAATCAAACCATATTGGTTTCCTCATTAGGAAGAAAACAACCACTCTTTTCATCGTGTTGTAAGTGAATATTATCCAAAACACCAGTTTTCTGAACTGATTTTAGGTATTACATATGAGGGCTTGTACCAAATGGTTAGTCACTTATAGCAACTTCTTGAAGTGCCATGTTGCCATGAGTAAACATCTGAAGTTATAATTACAAAAAAAATCTATAGTTACAAAACTTACAAAAAAATGATGTAACTCCCATACAAAACTGATGTAAGCCAATAATAAAAAAAATGATGTAACTCCCTTACAAAACTGATGTAAGCCAACTTGTTACAAAATGACAAATCTGCTTTAGTTACATTGGTCACTCGTTCTTATCATGTCGTCCTCGTACACGAACAGACTGTCTCTACGTGTCCTTTGAAAATTCATCATCCTCATCTTTTCCCCAAAACCAAATTTGACTGCTTCGGTTGTCCCGATATATTTTCCAAGATTATTCATTGTATGTTTGTGTAAAGGCATATTCGAGTTCTAATATACAATGTATGAAGTGAGTAAGGGTTGGGAATTCTAAGTTGGAATTGAGAAAAGATATAGAATAAACGATAATATAGTTCAAATTTTTGCCAGAAGTTGTGTGATCGCTAAGCATAGTTTATTTTCTCCACCGGAACAATATGACGTTATGCTCATTATATGTTGTTCATCAAGTAGCCAATAGTTGAAACTTTGAAGGGAGATTATCATGTTAAACTAAAAAGGAATTGGTTTAATTGGCAATTTGTTTTAATTTTCTTCAAAAGAACATCCTTACAAGTTTTCTATTGACAAAAGAAAAAGAAAAGAAGATCCATTAAATAAAAAACATCTTACCAAAAAAAATCCATAAAAAAATTTGGAAATCTCTAAGTCGGATGATTTAACTGAGAATTCATTAATACTTATACAGCAGCAGGTCAATATTTCAATTCAGAAAAAATCGATTTATTAAACAATTATGTAGACTACTGAGAAAAGAACTTACAAATGATCTTCAACATTACAAGTAAAATCGGTCAGACGTAAATTTTCATAGGAAAGCTCATGATGATGCAGTTAGGCATAGATTCTCATAAAACATGTAATATTGTCGGTTGTCGAATTGTGTATGTAATCTTTCTAATAATTGTAATATCGTAATAAATCAATGTTAAAAAAACTCACTTATACCATATATATATATATGAAGTCCGTATATGCATCTATACCACTCAAAATACCAAGAGAATAAAACTCTTCCAAATATAGAAGATCAATGGAGAGAGCAAAGTCGAGAACGCCTCATGCCATGATGATACCATTCCCACTTCAAGGCCATGTCATCCCTTTTGTCCACTTAGCGATCAAACTCGCTTCTCATGGTTTCACCATCACTTTCGTCAACACCGACTCCATCCACCACCACATCTCCACCGCTCGCCAAGGTGACGCCGGAGATATCTTCTCCGCTGCTCGAACCTCCGGAAACCTTGACATACGTTACACCACGGTGAGCGACGGCTTCCCTTTGGAGTTTGACCGGTCGCTTAACCATGACCAATTCTTTGAAGGCCTTATCCACGTCTTTCCCGTCCACGTTGATGATCTCATCACCAAAATCTCCCGCCGGGGTGATGATCCTCCGGTGACTTGCTTGATCGCCGACACGTTTTACGTTTGGTCATCTATGATTTGTAACAAGCACAACCTCGTTAATGTCTCGTTTTGGAGCCAACCTGCCTTGGTCCTTAATATCTATTATCACTTGCATCTCCTCATATCCAACGGCCATTTCAATTCTCTTGGTAACACGCTTAAGTACTTAACTAATCCTGCCACTGATGTGTTTATTACATATTATTTTCACTTAGCTGTATATTAAAATTAAATCCATACAAAGTCACCGATATTAGGTATATGACTTCATGATTTGAATATTTTGTAGAAGTGAATTTACGTAGAAATTTTCTTATATATTAAATGGTATTAGTTACATCATTTATTGAACATTTGTAACTATATGCTAGATAACCGTGAAGACGTGATCGATTACATACCAGGAGTTAAGGCAATAGACCCAAAGGACTTGATGTCATATCTTCAAGTGACCGACAAAGACGTCGACACAAACAGAGTGGTCTATAGAATAATATTCGAGGCCTTCACCGACGTCAAGAAAGCAGATTTCGTTTTATGCAACACCGTACAAGATCTGGAACCAAGCTCACTCTCTGCTCTACAAGCCAACCAACCGGTTTACGCCATCGGTCCGGTTTTCTCAACCGAATTGGTTGTCCCAACAAGCCTGTGGGCCGAGTCTGATTGTACCGAGTGGCTCAAAGGCCGGCCCACCGGATCAGTCCTCTACGTCTCGTTTGGTAGCTATGCACATGTTGGTAAGAAGGAGATCGTGGAGATAGCCCATGGGCTTTTACTAAGTGGACTTAGTTTCATTTGGGTTTTACGTCCAGATATAGTAGGCTCTGACGTGCCGGATTTTCTTCCAACCGGGTTTATGGACCGAGCCCAAAGTAGAGGCATCGTGGTCCAGTGGTGTTGTCAGATGGCAATATTGTCAAACCCGACCATTGGAGGGTTTTTGACACATTGCGGGTGGAATTCGATTCTAGAAAGTGTTTGGTGTGGTTTACCATTGTTGTGTTATCCGCTTTTAAACGATCAGTTCACGAACCGGAAGCTTGTGGTGGATGATTGGCGCATTGGAATTAACCTTTGTGAGAACAAGATGGTCACAAGGGATGAAGTCTCGGTGAATATTAAGCGGTTGATGAACGAAGAAACTTTAAGTGAGCTGAGAAGCAACGCTGAGAAGGTTAATCGTCATATCAAAGATGCGGTTACAACCGTTGGATCTTCAGAGGTTAATTTTAACTCATTCGTTGGTGAGGTCCGAGATAGAATAGAAATTGGAAACTAAAGTGGGTCATATAAATCGGTTACATAAGTTGATTAGACTAAGCTATGTAATGATGTAGACTAACTGATAGCTTCACTGTACAAAAATACCTGATGTAAGTTTTTAACTCTTTCACACTTTCTTCTGTGTCGATACATGTTTCTATGTTTTACACTTGCTGTTTTTTATATGCTTAGTTTGCTATGGGTCCCTTTTGATTTCTTCTTTTGTTCATAGAAGTTTCGTGGCTTCATATATATTTTTGCATCTCCTTAAAACCGTTTCGAGTAAAAGAACAGTAAGAGCGAGCACCATTAACGGTGACTCTCAGAGGGATCTTACAGGGGGTCCCACTTTTTTATAAGACGTTTTTTAACTGAAGTTCTTAGCTTCAAAATTAGAGACGGTTCGTAGCTTTTCTTAAATTTTAACTAAAAAAAACTAAAAACCGTCTATTAAATAAGAGATATAAGAACCGTCTCTTAGCCAAAAAGTGTAAAATAATAATAATAATAATAGTAATGTCAAATCATGCGTTAAAAATTCCGGCTAAGAGACCGGGATTAATCATGTTCTAAGATCTGTCTTTTCCTCCTCTTCTGTAAAGAGCGTCTATTGGGAAAATTTTGGATTGTTTGTGGGCCTCACTGACACGTGGCAGACGGCCCGCAATTAGTTCATCTTTTATTTTATTTTTATTTAAAAAAAAATTGCATATGAATCTGTGCATGGGTTAAACTCCATTTTAGCGTTCAACGTCTCTTTCAAACCAATCAAAATATTAAATAAACCATTTCAACTCTTGTAAACCTCATTATAAGAAAAAAAAATTCAACAGTTATCCCTTTATCCCCACCAAGTACAGCAAGTGATTACGGTTCAAAAAATTAATGTCCAAAACATATAGCGTCAACAAAAAAGTTCTCATAACTGGTTGATAGAAGACCATCTTCTCCACTGTAAATAAAAGTCTACGAGTCTTCCATTGTTTTCAAGATAGAACATGTCTAGATTCATCTCCTTCAATTTTATTTACACACGACAAACACTAACCAACATTCAATTTCTCGTATTCAGCANTATGGTGAAGAGCGGGTGGGATTCCGCGGTTGAGGCGAAGAACTCCGTGTTGAGTTTCTACGCGAAAGTAGGATGCAGAGATGATGCAATGAGAGAGTTCGAGTCTATTGAAGTCTTGACTCAGGTATCTTGGAACTCTATTATCGACGCGTGTATGAAAACAGGAGATACAGAGAGGGCTCTTGAGGTTTTTAAACTAGCTCCTGAGAGAAATATCATTACTTGGACTACTATGATTGCAGGGTACGTTAAGAACGGAGATGGAGAGCAAGCACTGAGATTTTTTGTTGAGATGATGAGATCTGAAGTATATTCTGATCATTTCGCGTATGGTTCCGTTCTTCACGCGTGTTCAGGATTAGCTCTTTTAGGACAGGGGAGAATGATACACGGTTGTTTGATCCATCGTGGCTTTCAAGGCTATGCTTATGTTGGTAACGCTTTGGTTAATTTGTATGCTAAATGTGGAGATATCAACGAATCAAACCGTGCGTTTAGTGATATAGGTAACAAAGATTTGGTCTCTTGGAACACGATGATTTTCGCGCTCGGTGTGCACGGGTTAGCAGAGGAAGCTCTAAAGCTCTATGAAGACATGATAGCGTCAGGGACTAAACCAGACAAAGTGACGTTCATTGGGTTGCTGACAACTTGCAGCCATTCAGGACTTGTGGAGGAAGGATGCGCGGTTTTTAAATCAATAGTTAAGGATTATGGAATCTCATTGGAAGTAGATCATGTGACATGTATGATAGATATGTTTGGGAGAAGTGGACATCTAGCAGAAGCAAAGGAGTTGGCTACAGCTTATAATAGCTCGTGGGAAGCTCTTTTGGGTGCTTGTTCTACGCATTTGGAGACAGAGTTAGGAAATGAAGTTAGTAAAGTCCTGAAGATAGCGGAGCCAAGCGAGGAGATGAGTTTTGTTCTGTTGTCAAACTTGTACTGCTCTAGTGGGAGGTGGAAGGAAGCAGAAGATGTGAGGAGGGAGATGGCTGAACGAGGCATGAAGAAAACGCCTGGATGTAGCTGGATTGAAGTAGGAAACCAAGTTTCAGCTTTTGTAGTCGGTGACTGTACTTCACACCCACGCATTGATGAGCTTTCTGAAACTTTGAGATGCCTTCAATATGACATGAGAAACCCTCAAACGTTTGGACCTTGAGATGAAGCAGACACATACACTATTGTATCAGTAATAATAAGCAAATGAAGCAGAGATGTAGCCTTCTTTTCATTAAGAACATGAAGCTGTGTTAACTTCAAATTAATTCGTTAACACAAACAAGCAGTGTGGTACAATCAAAACAAACAATGTCTACATCTCTCTCTCACCTACTAGTCAAAATGTTAGACTGAATTTGACTAAGATCACGTGGGCTCTCGTATAGCTCGTACTGAACTTGTTCATAATGATTTTCTATTCCTGTTTCTCCACTACAATTCTTTATTTTCTATGGTTGGAAATTTTCAGTATATTCAGAAATTTGCAGCCGCACTAAATGATTTCTAAGCGTGTGAAAACAGTGCTGCATAATAATGATTTTCTATTCTGTTTCTCCACTACAATTCTTTCTAGTGATGTGTGTTCTCTCTTTGTTTGGTCAAAGCTTTGTGAACTTATTCAACATCAAATGAACATTTGCGCCTAACTTTCTTTTTTTTTTCTTTTTTTTTTTTG